>CM035816.1:53107210-53112210 GCA_020458035.1 Magallana ariakensis
TTAAAAATCTTCTTCTCAAAAACTATTAGACCAGAAATGCTCCAATTTGAGCAGAAGCATCCTTAGATAGTGTAGATTCAAGTTTATTTAAATCATGGTCCCCGGGGGTAGGGTGGGGCCACAATGAGGGGATGAAATTTTACAAAGGAATATATAGAGAAAATCTTTAAAAATCTTCTTCTCAAAAACTATTAGACCAGAAATGCTCCAATTTGAGCAGAAGCATCCTCAGATAGTGTAGATTCAAGTTTATTTAAATCATGGTCCCCGGGGGTAGGGTGGGGCCACAATGGGGATGAATTTTTACAAAGGAATATAAAGAGAAAATCTTTAAAAATCTTCTTCTCAAAAACTATTAGACCAGAAAAGCTCAAACTTCTGTGGAGGCATCCTCAGATAGTGTAGATTCAAGTTTGTTTACATCATGGTCCCCGGGGGTAGGGCGGGGCCACAATGGGGGGATGAATTTTTACATAGGAATATATAGAGAAAATCTTTAAAAATATTCTGGGAAAGTTTTCAGTCCAAAAAGTAGTAACTTGTGTGAAAGCACGGGTTGTGCAGATTAAAGTTTGATCAAACCATGATTCCCTAGAGAAAAGTGGGGCCACAAAGTGGAGGGGGGGTGTTATATAGGAATAGAGAAAAATCTTCTTACAGGTACAACAACAAAAGGGGCTAAGTATTTACCATAAAAATATGTGGATAAAAATCGGCAGATGTTTTAAATTTTTTGAGCAATATCTACTTTACTTAGTTGTCAAGATATTTTGATTTTGATACTGTAATGCTAATTTGATCAGAGTTAAGGCTATTGTTGCTCCAGTGAGGTATGTGGCCCCTGGGCCTCTTGTTGATTTTGTGGTCGGTGGATCAAATCCACTAAGTAGTAAATATTTTTTTCACTCAATTGAAACCTGAAAAGAATTGAGAGATTAAGTTACATGCATCTTTCTGTTTTTCTTTTTAAATTATCTTGTTTAATTCAGTACGAGTATGAGCACACCCAATATACACAGAATTCTTAATTAACACTATACATTTACACTCTTTGATTCGTTGCATTTTGCTTGAACTTATCACAGTTCAGAATATCAACTGACATTTTACAGTGAATTTATGACAAATCAGTTGTTACAGATACCATTATAAAATCAGTTTCTCTGTTTCCAAATTCATATTGCGACAGCCTTGTACCCGAAACTATATTTAGTAACAAGTACTTTCCGTCCAAACACAGAAGTAGGCGAAAAAATGGGAAAAGGTTTATTTAGAAATATGTACATGTAAAGTGCTTACTGGCCTACAATTTAAAAAAAAAATCTTTTAGTGAAGAACAGAGAAGCTTCAACTTAAGGATCACTGTTCAGTTGATTTACAATTGCTCCTTGTGCAGCAGAAACAACTGTTAACGATAAAGCCAAGTATTTGTTTAAATACAGTAAAGGTGGAGAGAATGGGCGAGAATAAAAAGAATTAGGTTATACTTAGCTGTAGAAGGCCAACTTACCACTAGCAAGTCTTTATAGCGAGGATAGAGTTGTAGAGTGGTGGGAACTTTAATGGGGCATGGTCATTTTTCAGGCTGCTGTAGACAAGCACAGAAACAAGAATCCACTCCGATATATTTAAGGATCGAGTCTCTGGCGATATTTGAGTTTTACTATTTTTAGCCTCATCATTGCAATGTTTGTACTGCCCTTAATCATCATCAGCTACAACTGGCTAATATTAAAAGATACTCCAAATCTGTTGGCAATGAACAATACATCTGAGAATAGTACATGCATAAAACTATTCTAAGAGTTTTGTTTGCTGATGAATATAAACCTTTGCTATTTTATTATTTATGATTAAAGAATGTCTCTTGGAATGAAATCAAACAAGATAATAGTTGCCATTTTAACATTTATTTGCTCAAGAAAGGCAATCGAATCTTTTAATATGTACATTATTATTGCCTTTATGAAAATCTTAAAAAAAAAAAAAACTTCACCTGAATGCAATGCAAGGTGATAAGTTATATAAAACTCTTAAAACTGCTATGAAACATGTACAAAATGGAAAACACATTACTTAATATTATGATATGATACTCTCCGAAACAAAATATATATGGTATGTCAAAAATGCAAATCCTTTTTTGTTAGAACATTTCAAAAACATAACACTACAATTTTTTCTTCAAATCGATGATGTACATGTAATTCAGAGAATTCATGTATATGAAATGATTAAAAATTTTCCGAATGCCAGACAATTTCCTTGTCAAAGCAATAGTTGATCTCCTGATAATACAAAGCAATATATATATACGACCCAATGAGAGAATGAGAAGTGGATTGCATGCTATATGTACGAGTTCATCCCTCCCTATAGGTTCCAAGTGACACAACAAAGTATTGGTCTACTATATATACAGAGGAGACTAGGACTCCCTAACAATGAAAACAACACAGAGAGTAAGCTGCCTGCACAGTCCTGGAGAGATCTACTTGGTGCCACTGGCCCCACCCCCGCTGGTGGTGTAGTTCTGCTGAGCTTGTTGGCCGTACCACTGCTGGTATTGTTGATTGGTAGCATACTGCTGCTGTTGTTGCTGCTGCTGCTGCTGAGGCCAGTAACTCTGCTGGTTTCCCCAGGTTTGTTGCTGACCAGCTGCCGGTTGTTGCCCAGCAGTCTGAGCATAGTTCCATTGCTGAAATATATCAACATCTGTGTTAAAGTCATCAATAATTGATGCATGCAGTTGCTAAAGCTATTTTTATAAAGACTGATATGATATATATAGAATGTCAACAAAACTAAATGTTTCTGTATAATACAGAGAAAGGATTGAATTTGTAGACAGTCAAAAATGACAGATGAAAAAATCAGATAAACAGCAGATACACTTCTAAACTTATATCTATAATGGTATATTTCAAAAACTTGCATTTCTAGTTTGACTTTGTTTTAAGCATACCCCGTATCCCTGATTGGAGCCCTGATTCCACTGTCCTTGGCTTCCCCAACTGTTTCCCTGGTTCCACCCTCCCTGCTGGTTTCTCCAGTTTCCACTTTGACCACCACCCCAGCTTCCCTGGTTACCACTCCAGTTTCCTTGGTTACTGCCCCAGTTTCTGCCTCTGTTTCCTTGGTTTCCCCATTTGTTTCCACCACTTCCAAAGTTTCTGCCACCTCCTTGACGATCCTACAGAATATGAAGATATGACTTAGTTGAGAAATTTTGACAACACTGTATTATCATATTTGATTATGCAATTTTCAACAAAATTAAGATTTTTCTACGAAACACTAGAAAAACTAATGCTTTATTTGTAAATGAAACAAATTGAAATTGAAATGATCCTTTTTACAAAAATTTTATTCATAAAATTTAACCTAATTAGTTCACAGCTAGGAAATATCTGATTACCTTTTAAGTAATGGTTGAACACACATTTAAAATCTAATAACATTAATAATTAGGTACAATTTGCTACTGGAAAACCATTAATAATTACTAATTTTGTCTCAGAAAAATTTGTCTTTCATTATCAACTTGCCAATGAAAATCAAAGTACTGAAGTACTGAAAGCCGGACTCTTTTAATGTGTTAATGCACATTGTGCAGTAAAAACTGACAATCTCTCTCTCTCTCTCTCTCTCTCTCTCTCTCTCTCTCTCTCTCTCTCTCTCTCTCTCTCTCTCTCTCTCTCATATGCTTTTAATGTCGGCAAAGCGTCAGATAGTGACGAAATTTTGAAAGCGGCTATTAGCAAAAATATGTCTGTCTAGTAGAATAAAAGCAACGGTGCATTGCACTTTGAAACAAGCGTTATAAACTTAATCCCCTATTTCTTCGATGTGCAGCCGAATATTACTGTTTTGAAAAGTAGTTCATGGAAATTCATGCGCATTGTATGTGTCAAAAATGCATACTATTAGTCTTGTTTTTAAAACTCGTAATTAATAAGAAAACAACCACTCTTTGCTAAATTTATTCGCCAAAAAAAACCCCCAAAAAAACCAAAAATACATTTCACAAAACATGGCTCTCTGTGTAACTATTTGGTATAGCGCAAGCTTTGACTGACGTTGTTCGGTTTTTTGTTTACTTTTGAAGCTGTGCTATTTATAGTAACTGCCTATAGCCAGGACTCTGCTTTCAGCAGAGCCCGGCTAAAAATATCTATGAATTATCAATGATTCATAAAAATTTATTTTATTTTTGTAACTCGTCTCTGGAGAAGGTTTTAAGTAAAATTATGAAATATATCAAACGGCTAAACTTAAAACATTATGCATGCAACAGGGGAATTTACCAAGAGTTACCTACCCTATTGTCTCGTCTGTCTCCCCCTCCCCCGGACCAGCGGCGATCATTTCTGTCGCGATTGAAACCACTCCCTCCATAACCACCACTGCGGTCATGCCAACCTGAAAACAGAAAGGCACAGTAGTAGTAAAAAGTAACCGCTTTGCAATTAAGATTCAGTTTTAAACTGTACATGTGCATACATGTTCCACACAAAACTAGAGACAATTTTTTAAAATTATTTATGTCCAATTGTTTGGTCCATATAATCTAAGTTATTAGTATTTTGATAATACAACTGTGATTCTATCAAAAAGGAATTGGTACCATATTGTCAATATGATAGATAATCAAAAGGAAAGTTATAATTATTTCTTGTTTGTCCAACTTTCTGAGAGAAAAAGATATAAATAGTGCAAAAAATGTAAAATAATTAAAATTTATAACATTTCAATGCTTATACAACATGGGAGGATATAAATAGACTTACGCCCACCCCCGCCTCCTCCCCCACGCCTGTCTCCCCATCGTCCTCCCCCTTGACCCTGGTGGCGGTTATCTCGCCACCCACCACTTCCTCCGTGACCACCGCCACCACTGCCATAGCGGTTGTCTCTCCTATTGCGGTTATCCCGACCTACAATACGGTTCACAGTTGTGATCTGATCTGTAAATGCAACATCATCATTCAACATACAGT
>CM035816.1:53114710-53147210 GCA_020458035.1 Magallana ariakensis
CTCTCGCGGTATATCAAAATGATGTCAAATTCAGCTGTGACTATCATCAACATAGGGTCAACATTTCTGACCTTTTAACATTATATGATGCTTAACATAAAAACAAAATCAAACAACACTTTGCCAAGAATGAAAAGTCTTATTCAAAAATAAAATTCAACTTGGTCCTGTCAGATTCTAATAAAAGTTCTGATTAAATAACAGGCTCATGGCATACAGTGGCTAAATTTATACCCTTTGTACTTGAGCTTTAATATTCAAATGAACCTTGCCAATGCCCATTACCTCACAGTCTTCCTTCTTGGCTGGGGGCTCTGTGCCACGCACTCTCTCCTCCAATGGGACTTTACCAATAAATGTGAATTCTTCTTTCAATGGAAACCATGGCTCCTCCTATAAATTGAATTGAATTATGATCCAAAAATAATTTTAAGGATTTGAAAGAATATTTCACTCTTCTAGAACATGCTTGGAAATGGTCTTGCATTGCATCATATACATGTATGTTGATTTAATAAGATACATTTAACAATGTAATTGCACTTACCAATGCCCCAAAATTGCACTCAAATGCAACATTCTTTGTAAGAACATGAGGAAATAATGCCACTTCTTCTAGATCGGATTTCTTGACGGGAAAACAAACTCCAAGATCATCTCCGTTTTTGGCAAATGAGATGAAAATATCAGCAGGATCCTGGTCAAAGTCCTATAAAATTAGAACCGCATGTTAATATGCATAAAAATAAAAAAGAAGATACTACTTTGTAAACACTGGTGCAACAAAAACTCAAAATATTACGAAATACATCATTTTTACAGTTCATACAACAAGAGTTTTAGAAGTCAACAGTACATGTATTTTTTTTTTATCTGCATACACATGTATTTCATGTTTTTTTTGTTAAAATAAAACTGAGCCTGAATGAAAAATGTTATTTTAAAAATGTTTTATCTAACTAACACTATAAACTTTGTACCAAACATTGTCAACAAATCGTTGCAACTATCTCTCCAATTGTTATCAAAAAAGAAAAAACATCCAAAGACTTCAGTTGAGCACCCTATTCAAAACTCTTATCACAAGATCGATTGGATAAACTGCCCTGAAATGCCCAAGCACTTACCAAATAAGCTGTGATAACATCCCCTTCAGTAAACTGCTGTCCGTAGTCTTCAAACTTGCACTCTGTGGCAGCCTTCCCAGTGCCACCATACCCAAACGACTTGGCTTCCTCTCCTGAAATATCAAAACAAGGGTTATTAAACTGTCCTTATAATCTTACATTCCAAACATACATGGATCGTAAGTCTGCAGACTTTAGATGAGACACTTTGACAGGCTTACCTAGCTGCATAGAGGTGGAGTTGGCCGACCAGCCGACACGAAGGACGTTAGGATGAACCTCCTCAGGTGGTAAATGACTCGCATCACAATTCTCTGTCAACTGTAAGTATCAGGTATTGTTTATAATTACATACATGCCTTTATTATAATTAGATAAAAAAAAATTTTTGTTCTAAAGAAAGCACACTAAAACCCAGCTTGGTTAAAGTTTGGTTACAAATGCTATCTGTTTGATAAAATACAGAGTAATGAAGTATTCTGTGTATATACCTTCACTTCATAAGCCACTTTTCCTCCTTTGATGCCATAGTTTGCGCGAACTCCAGTCCACATCATGGCAAATCCTCCTTCCGTAAATGGGGAAGCAGACAAATTGTTCTCATTGATTTTCAGACTCAAGTCAGCATTAACTGTGTAGTTTAAACAAAACAGAAAAAATGAGAACGTAGTTGATAAATTACAATGATGATCTCTAAATAGAATTTGATTTGAGAAGTATGAAAAATATAAAATCTAATCAAATACTTACATCTGTCCAGAAGAACATCAGTTGATGATTCCCATGCATCATCCTCCATTTCTATTTTCTTATATCTGCCAAAAAATATATAAAAAATCATTTGAACAAAGTTTATTCCAATTCAAATAAAAAATACTATGAACTGGTTTGACAACTCCATGACGGCAAGAATAAAAGAACTTTACAGAGAGAATAAATTACCTTCTCTCATGAGACCTTGACCTAGATCTATGTCTGTCCTCCCGGGAGTGGCGTCTCTCACGAGATCGACTCCTTGACCTTTTTCTGCTTCTTTTCTTTTCATCTATATAAGTTCACATCATCAAAAACTTAAATAATTCTCAAGTTGCTGCTGCTTCATGGTAAGTCAGAAATCAAATCTATGCATTTATACACCTACCTATAATCTAATCTTTTCTATATCATAAAATAATCACTTTGTTTATTTTTACCATCATCAGAGAGTTCTTCCACAGTTTTCATTTCCTCATCATTGGCTTCTTCTTTGACTTCTACCCCATTAGCCGTTTCCTCTTTCTGTTTCACTTCAGCAGATTCCTCATCTGCTGGCATGGGTTCCTCGGCTGGAGCCAGCTCTTGTTCAGCTTTCACAGGCTCTGGTTTGGACTCAGCTTCTGGTTCTGCTTCAACAGGTTCAGGCTCTGGCTCAGTCTGAGCTGGTGCTACTTCTTCAGTGACATCTGGTTTAGGCTGAACTTCTGGTTCAGGCTCTGTTTTTTCTGATGTCTGATAATTTGTATTAAATTCATGTAAATCTATTGTACTTAATTACTTCTGAAATTATTCTGTAACATAATTTATCTTTAAATTTTGTCCTTGAACAGACTTAGATTCAAATTTTATATCCAAATAATTCAAAAAGTTGTCATGGAAATTGCAAGAAAAATACACTGCTCTTAATATATGGTTAAGTACTTCAGTTATTCTGTATATAGTAATATGTAATGTACCATACATGTTAACCTCCAGTGATGAAAAATAGGTAGATTTTGAAACGAAAAGCGGTAGCATCGCGCGCGGCTGTTTTCGCGTATATTTCAAAGCACAAATTTTTGTGTACTACATATGTAGTAAGGGTTTCTGATTAGTAATTAATGATATCAACTGAAATATAAAAGACTTTCGAAATTTACTAATATCAACACAAGCAATAAAAATGTTTGCATGCACTTACCATATATTTATTACCGGTAAGTTTATTTATTTTTTTTTTGGAAAAAAAACTTGAGTGCAGAGACTTTAACAATTGCCTTTGTTCAGAAAAATAGGTTAAGTTGCCAAAAGTTAACATATAAGAGAAGTAAGAACTAGTAGGAAATCGTATATTCTTTTTCAACATCAAAACGATGTTCATTTACATGCTTATTACAAACCATGCAGCATTCAATAAACTGCAAGTGAAGTTTACCGTTATGGCAAAGTTAAAAGATATATTCAGTCATTGTTAAAACCACGTGTGGAATTGCAAAGCTTCTTTTTCCTTTGCGAGGATAACATCGACATGTCTTGTAACTAATGTAATCACGGGAAGTGGCTTCTTTCATCGTTCAATGTTAAACACATGCTTGAAAACTGGTCATTCAAGCGACTTAATAAAGTGTTTGTGTGCCTCCGATTCAAAGGCACGCGCTAATTTCAAACCCGATGAGATTTTTTGACCACAATGGCTTCCAAAATGGCTATCTATCAAAACAAGGAACGTATTTTGAAGAAAAGCGGTAGATTTTTTAATAAAATCGGTAGGCGGGAGACAGAGCCAAAAAGCGGTAGACTTCTGCGTAAATCGGTAGAGTTAACATGTATGAATGTACACACTATACGAGTAGATACCTCAACAGATTCTTCTGGTGATTGTTGTGAAGTATTTTCAGTCTGTAACAAACAATATTCAAATTTAGTATCACAAAGTATTAACAATTCATCTTTGAATAAATAAATAATTAAACAAATACCATTCTTGAGAAAATTAGTCTAAGCTGCAATATATTGAACAATATTTCAAAATTTGTTGAACACCAGTCTCTGTATCAATATCATTACTTATCTTTGGAATATGTGGTACACTGTGTTAGTATTTAGACACTTTATAACATATATGTTATTGCAAAGTTCATTTTAAGTTTATCAGGATATTATCTATGCCAATTGTCAAGGAATTTTGCAAGGCTGTCACAGCACTTTTTGGTACAGGGACCGGGTCCCTCTCCATTGGGAAATTATCGACATTTTTTGTCAAATTGGGAAAATTTAAGATAGTTTAATATATCATCAAACTGACTTCTGTATTTAATAGCTTAATCTGTTGTTCACTTCTTAAAATTAAAGTTTTACAGCTCACATGATGTTCTCAGAACTAACTAAGAGTAAAAAGAAGACAAGCTAAAAAAATAGGGAAATTTTTAGAATTATGAAGATTTCAATTTAAAAAAAATTTATTTATACATGTTGATTTACAAATTCAAATTTTGATTTGAAATTTTACAGTGGTCAGGAAAATAAAAAGTCTCCATTTTTTTTCACATGATTGATACATGTTGGTTTAACCCTTGCTCTGCTATACTGTTATCAAATTTAAAGAGCACCTGTGCTGAATCGTTTTGGGAAAATCACATTTTGATGACATCAATTCTTCATCAATGCATAAAATCTTTATTTACAAAGATATATAAATGAAATTTTCCAAAGTTGTAGAGCACGGTTGTTTTGTACTTTTGAAAAAGTTTGCATTAATTTCATAAAGAATTGTTGCCATGGTAACCATTTTATTTACTAATTGCAGAAAAAACGTTAAAATTATTTTTAAATTAGCATCAATTTTATTCATGGCAGTGAACCAAAGGACAATTGATATAGATATGATACAAAAATAACAAAATAATACAAAATTAATTCATATTCATAAAATTTTCATTTCAATGAACTAATATCACCTTGTGATTTGACACAATTTCAAGAAAATTATCACACTTATCATTAATTGAATTTTTATCATATCACTGTAAAAAGTTAAGACCAATCATTTTTCAGCTGGCATTTTTTCTAGGTTTCTTAAGAAGATATTTCCCAAGGTCACATACAAAGAGGTCAAGGTCACCACAGCAAGTTAAAACTCAATACCACATTTTAAACATTTATAATGCGTTATTTATGTTGACTACTTCATCAATTACATTTTTTCATGCACAGTGCTTCCAGTTTGTTGATATTTATGTTAATATTATTGGCATACATTTTCAGAAATGATTTGAATTACTTGCATAGTAGGAAAAATATGTTATAAAATGATCAGTTCAGGTTTTTATTCTGTGCATAGAGCAAAAAATAATGTCAGAAAACCTTGAGCGCTGACACAGTTTTCCATCCAACTTATCTGTTGATGCATCAGTACATTTGATAGAAAAAGAGAAGATAGTTACTTTAATAATAGCATCAAAACTTTAAAAGAGGCACTGTACTCTAAGTTAGCTTGAGCTCCAAACAAAACTTCATACAACAAAATATAAATCGTGCATAACATTGCATAGCACTGCATTCTTCAGCTAATATGCATTTATATGAACATACGTGTCACTAAACTTTTCAGAAATTTGAAAAGTGGTTGACATTTTTTGGACAAGTTGAGAGCCTTCAAAACCAACAAAAATATATCTAACATATTTCTGCATGTACATGAAATTGCTATTTAAAAAGCAAAGTTATTTAATACCAGTTGTTTTTTTAAATAACCATTTAAGGCAATTGTGTATAACAGTAAAACAGAGTATTATTTGAATTTGGAATTATTTTGGTTCTTGGAATTCAGGGCTTTTAAGAAAATTGCCCTTGGTTAGACTAACTTAGACAGGTAACATGAATTTTTCTTATGGATAGTCTAACTAAGGGCAATTTTCTTAAAAACTCTAAATTCCAAGAATCAAAATAATTCTGAATTCAAATAATACTCTGATGTAATTATATAATCATGATAATCATGAACGCATTTCTATTTTATATTGAACTTATTTCACACAGAGAGAAAAGCGGAAAAGACATGTACCACAAGAACAAAAGCTCAATTAACCTTCAATAAAAAAAACTCTGGCTTTCCTTTTACATGTATAGTTTATACAATTGAAATTACTCTTCTGTTGAGGAATTTGAACTCAATCGACTTCTCTTGTAGGCCAAAAGGAATTCCTGCTTTGTGTGATAAATCTCAAAGCAAGGAGAAATGCATAGCGACACATTACACTGTCTGCATTTGTAGCTGGTCATTTGGCCACATCGCCTTTTCCGCTTCTCTCCTGGTCTTAATGGGGGTAGCATCTCCCTCTCTGCTGGTCCACAAACAATGCACTGGCGATGAAGAGGTTTTTCTCCTTCCATCAACTTGTCCAAAAAATGTCTCCCTGTAAGTCTCTCCAGAACTCTGGGGGCAGGTCGTCCAAGTGGTGTTGAAATGCTCCCTCCAGAGCTCTGGATGAGCTGCTCAACGAGCTTTCTTCGGAAATGGCGCTGCACCATGGCATTGTTGAAACTGCAATTTTCTTTGTACAAAATATAAGAATTTACAATTGCAATATTGATAATATGGAAAATAAGTTTTTTCCACCATTTCATAGTTTTGATGCCAAGTTTATAATTTTCCACCATTTGGTTGCTCCTATCAACAGCACCCATTTTTTGATCATAGACATGAACCATGGAAGGCCTAACTTTTGCTTCATGATTTCTCATAAAGTCAGGTCTTCTAGTTTCCACATTGACAGAGGTGTCAGTGGTGCTTATTAGGTACACAGCCTTTGCATCTAGATATTTTAAGCAGCTCAAAGGTCCATATGACATGGTTGCTGTGTCCCCTCTGTTGCTAAGCTGAGCTTTCTTCAATTTGTCTGGGATACCTTTCCTGTAACTGCGTACAGTTCCAGTTGCTCCTGTCCCGAGGACCCACAGATCCATAAAAAGACGCGGTGAACTGTAGTAATTGTCGCAATAAAGAATATGCCCTTTTTCAAAATAGTTTCTCATTAAATCCATAATTAGATCATATGTTGCCCCGTTTTCTGATGGCTGTACAGATTTTTTACCAGTATATAATTTAAATCTCAAACAATATGCATTTTCTGAGTCACACAAAACATATGCTTTTAAACCATATTTGACTGGTTTGTCTGGACTATAAACACGAAATGATAAGTTGCCTCGCCAGGCAACCATGCTTTCGTCAATGGCCAAAGCTTGGTTGGGTTTGTATACAGAACGAAACTTTGTAAGGATTCTATGGTACAGGGGGCCCAGTTTAAATAGAGGTTCATGGCCCTCGACTCCACGTGGAATATATTTCTCATTGTCGTTTAAATGAAGAAAGGCAAGAAGGAGTAAAAACCTATCCCTGGACATAACACTGGGGAAAAAGGGAGTTGATGTCACTGGATTAACGGTCCAGTATTCGGAAATATCCATTTGTGTTATGATGCCCATTGCTATAACAATGGCAAAGAACTTCTTCATCTCTAAAGCTGTTGTATCCCTCCATTTTTTAAAGCGAGATTTTTCCTTTAATTGTTTGTTTGCAAGAAATTGATCAGCGTATTTGTTTGTTTCATCAGAATCAGAAACTTCTTTTTGTAAACCTGGTTCCTGCTCAAAACTTAACGGTAAGGGAGTCCTATCACCTTCATTCCAAAGTTCACTATTCAAAGCATTGTAATTGGCATGAATTGATTCATCATCTAATTCTGTAGTATTTAAATCCTCTAAATCAAAGCCTTCAAAATTGTCCTCACCGTCACTATCGCTATCTGCAAAGATTTCTTCTATTATGTTATCTCTGTCGGCCATAACGTCTATCGAGCATATTGTTTACATATTTTCAACAGGGTTTAATTGTATATCTCTCATGAAACAAACAAATATTCCACTCAATTCAGTTTGTATTCACACTGAAAAAACAAAAACAAGCAATAGATTTCATTGTTTAATTTATAAAAATGGATATTTTTGCAAATATATCATCGGTAGTCCAAACGATACAAAACAGCTGATCGCCGCGTCATATCTCAACTTCCGGTGCCCTTAGATCAAGTGCTTCCTAAGATTGCGGCGTTATTTCCTTTAAACTATTTTATACAAAGAATGGTGTGTTTATATATACCTTTCAAATGTTAGATTGACTATCCTTGCTATAGTATTATCTACTATTTACGTAATTAGATCACCAGACATCAACAACGAAAACACGTGTGCAGCAGCCATTTCTGTCGCGTTGTTTAAACGCCTATATCATTAACTAAATTTCCCTCCAAATTTCCAAATAATAAAGCATAGGTGTTACACCATTGTTTTGTTATGGTAATGCAAATTTTAAACGTGAAAGGCAATTAAGCTAGTGATTATCGATTCTTTCTTCTTTTAGTATTGAAAATTATAAGAATAATACGAGGTGGAATCCACCTACATCTATTTTTAACTGTATACAAAATGTTCCATATAACATTAGAAAAATACTATCAATAAATGCGTAAAAATTATATAATGAAGAAAAAGAAATATAAGTGTACTTGATATGAACATTAATAAATACAAGAGGGATATAAACATGCGATAAAATTTATCGGTTGATTCATATCAGGGTACCGAATGTCGGCGTCTACTATCGCTTTCACTTTTAACAATGGCGCCGATACAACACATTACTTACTGGAGAAAAATGCAAAAAAAATGTAAGCAAACCTGTATGTAATCATTTTATTTTAATAAATCTTAAAATTATGGACCAGTATTATATATTTCAGAGACTTTTACCGGAAAATAAGAGCAATATAAAAATCAAAGGCCTGAAGGGCCACAATGGCGTCGAGTTGACATTAATTTGAAGAGTAAAAACCTGAATATTATTTTTAAATTCAAAATAAACCCCTCACCTAACAAAAATGCATATATTTTTTTTTATTTGTGTTGTTTATGGTTCTCCTTCATTTATCACACATACATTTAGGTACTATAGATTAAAAAAAATCCTTTAAACAAAGTATGATCTTATATGATTGTACTTGAGATCAACTTTTCTTATTGTTTTGCTGGAGATTAATGTTTATAAAAATTGAGTCGGATGGTCAATTTTAATAAAACAGATATTTTATATGGATTTTATGCAGTCAACTTAATACGGAAAACTCAAAATGAAGTATGATTTTTTTTTTCAGATATCATTCTAATTTTGTTATTGACCCTTCATTTAGAAAATTGGTATCAATTATACTTACTATTTAAAACAAATATAAAGACAAATACATTAGTTGACTACTTTCAAATAAATAAAAATTATGTTTTTTATCACATATTTCATTAAATTACAATTCATTACAATTTGACTCACCTAATTCTTAAAAAAATTTGAATGCTAGTTAAAAATATCTTAGAAGTTAAAATTTTTTCAGATATTTTTTCTCTATTCAAATAGAATATATTTGTATATCAAAAGTATGATTGTATTTAATTCTTTATATTGTATACTGCTGATAAACACTCTGTTTCTTATTATCAATTTGATTTAAAATTCACATGGGTCCAAATGACGCGGGCCGAAAAGAACAGGGGTAGAAATAAGAAAGCACCCATTCCTGTTGTTTACGAAGTGAAAGTAGAGGGTTTAGAATTACTTTTGGTGTAGATATATCACCGTTGTAGGAAGTTTTGTTTCTAAAAGATCAACATCTGTGCATTGTTAACATTCGATTTGGAAACAAAATAATCTGTTTTGCAGGCAGGTATGTTTCAAAAACAAATTGAGTATGTAGGCCTAACTATCGCATGTTCTTCGGTAAAAGTGTATTCATCCGCCGAAACACGCATATTGTTTACAATAAAATATTAACATTATCAAAGACCTCAACAATTTTTGTATCTGCCAACTTGTTTTGTTGACGTACAGTTCTGCTCAAAATGGAAGTATGTCATCTTTTTTTCTTCGAACACATAAGAAAACTTTGCACTCATTTGAGTTGTTTGGCACCTTAGAATTGGCAACTTCCGGCCGTACGATCCCTAGATGGCTTTCGAGCTTTGCTCGACGCCATAAAAATCATCCAGACAAAATGTGATCGTCTGTTTTTCATTGAAACGCACATATATGTGCGCCCCGCATGGTAGCGCATACTCTGTAATGCGCACATATATGTGCGCGCAGCAGAGCAAGGGTTAATATTTTTTATATCAAGGCTACCCACAAAAAAAAAACCCAAAACATTTCTTCAAAAATAGGAAATAAAAAAAGATAAACATCAAATTTGGAAAAGGGAACCAAATCTATATAATGTGGAATTATTATTTTTCATTTAATAGATTAAATATTTGAAATATCTTATAAGCAAAATTCTGTGTAATACATGTATGTTACTGACATCTTGTGTATTTACGGGTATTAGTAAAACCCTGTGACCCAATTACAGCCGTAATGCAAAAGATCTGTTTACCTGTTTACAAAGTCTAAATGATTTCCTGATAACCAAAGAATTTACTTGGAAGGCTAATTATCTAATTACAAGATTATCAACCAATGATACTGTGATCACAATAATTTATAACCATCGTTAGTAAATTTCTGAGCACTTGAAAATGCATCACTCATGCCCCGCAGTGCAAGTGCTGTATAAGCAGTGCAAGTGCTGTATAACCGACTCTGCTAGTTGGGCTTGTGAGGTCACCACAGGGGTTAAGTCCAGTTGTGAGAACCTTTTAATTAAAATAATTATCAGTGTCGTCCCCATTACTTGATCAGTCATGATATAATTAAGTCAGCTTTAATCAATTAAGGCTAACCTACTGACCAAAAAGCAAACAGCTTGCGCAATTCGCAAGTTGTAAATAATTATGCATTTGGGAATTTTTATCCTGAAATTGGGAAAATCTGCAGCTTTTTGCCATTGGGAATGGGTCCGATATTCGGTTCAAATTTAAGGGGAGTGACGGCCCTGTTTTGTGACATCTACCTATAAACTACAGACTACAGTACCGACCAGAGTCGGAGACCCAACCTAATGGAGCAGACCCCAACCAAACTCCTGGTCTGCTTTCTGTATCCGCTCAGGGTCTGCTATGGCAGGCCCAGAGCTGACACAAAGAGACCCAGAATCAGCTTTTGGGGTCTGCTTTAGCATGTTTAGTGTTAGGTTTTGTCTGGTCGGTACTGTATCATAGAACATCTGGGAAAATGTTTTAAATATATTTTATAAAATAACCTGCTCATTCTTTGTCGGTGATTCTTGTGCAATACTGTCGTCTAATGTAGACGATTCTTGTGAATCATCTGCAATTGAATCAGTGGATTCATCAGCAACTGAAAAGTAATAATAAATCGTATAAATGCTGTTCAAAGGTCAAGGTCAATGTTATTTGCAAACAACGTTCACGTTGTTGCAGAGGTAAACATTACTACAGCACGCACACTTACATTTATGATGTGAATTAGATTTTTGAGGAAACGGTAAAATCACTTACCCGATCCGCCTTTTTCCTCGTTTAACGCTTTCTTCAGACGCTTGACCAATACCGGTTTTGTTCCTTTGGTGTCTAACCCACGCGATTTCAATTCCTCGCGCAGTTCGACAACTTTGAGCTTGTTTGGATCTATATCACTCATCTTCCTTTATCCAAACCGCTTACAGATATTAAAAATAAAACAATTATTCCTTGTTATTCCATAAATTGCTTGTTTATACTGAGCGTCAGTTTCATACGGTCATTGAGTTTCAAAATGGCGGCAAGCGGACGCACATGCCTTGGTTGTTGTATATTTACGATTTCAGTTTAAAATTTGTCAAAACGAAGAATATCGAAAAAGTTAGTGTTATAATACAAGTGATGTATAATTAAAAGCTTTTCAAAAAGCTTGCCTGACTGAAAAAAAATATTCAAATAAATGGAAGCATCCATGTATCAATTAGGTTATCTTATAAGAAACGTATATCACTTGAAATAAAATTATTTCATTATTTTAAAGTTATTTTAGGAATGTACATGTATTAATAATTGCATGTAAGCTTGAAAGCGGAAAATAAAACAGTCAAATTTTAAATTGTATTCGTAATATTAAGATGCAAAATCAAAGACATATTTGTTATTTCCAACCATAGGAAATAGAAAAGGATATTCAAGCATCGTTTTTGAAAGTGTGTGTGTGGGGGGGGGGGGGGGAGCTTAATTCATCCAAAACATATTAACAAACAATAATCAAAGTACTGAAAGTACTGAAAAGCGCTAACCTTGGATGTAAAAAAAAATTCTAATTGTAAACCTGAAGAAATATTTGATTTGCAATTTTGATATTGATAGCAATGAAATTGTAGGGAAAAAGATGGACTGCAAGTTTTTATTTGTCTTTTAGAGGCAAAGAAATTTGCATGTGGAAATTTAAAGGATTCAATAATAATAAATTAGTATCACAATGTGTTTATATTAGTACTGAATGAACAGGAGCGTTTGCTCATAATAAGTGCACACTGTGTCCACATGTTGCTTTATGACATGTGGTGATAACGAACAGTGTTCAAATTCAAAAGTCCAAAGAAAAATTACAAAACAGGAGCAGAGCGAACACGGACCTCTTTAAAAAAAAAACCAGAGGTAGGATCAGGTGCCATGGAGGAGTGAGCATCCTCTGCTGACCGGTCACACCCGCCGTGCGCCCAATGTCATATCGGTAAAAATGTCATTATCCAATCGCAGCTTCTCGGGCCTATTCTCGGGCCGTTCTATTATTAGAGATCGAGTCATCAGTCTATTTTTACCGAATATAGATGGCGTTTAATCGGAAGCGGCATCCCCATATTGCAATGCCATTAAGGTGTCATAACAGTATTTCACCGAAGGTTCACGTCAAAACATGGCTGAGGCAAAATAATTCCCAAATTCCCCTTTGAATAAGGGGCGTTTCCGCCCGAGACAGGAGCTGATTTTTTTTATGAGCTGAAAAACAATGTGTAAGATGTCTGACTATTCAGGTTTTGTAACAATGCGAGGTTATTTGAATTTTTGATGCATGTTGTTTCCGGAGGGGGATGAAAAGGCCCGGGCTTGATTTTCAAGCACATGTGTAACTTCGACGTAAACAAAGTCTCATGCCTTGCTGGATGCACGGGTGTTTTTTGCTACTAGATTGTAAATGAAGTATTGTTTAAAAAGATGTCAAGAGGATTTTCCCCAGAAGTTCGTTTAGAATTTTTAATCTGTATCTAAAGTTGCGCAATTTTGTGCGTACGCTTAGCGCTTAAAAAGGGGGAATTCTCAATATCATAAAAGAAAATCCTAATCCGGGGTTGTTTTTATTGTAACTTCAATTCAATTCAATTAGAATTCCTTATTTTCAGTTTCATTTATTTCATTCTCCCGCAAAAGTGGAGGGAGGGAGGGGCGGGGGGGGGGGGGCAAATCCATGACATTTCCATTTTTTATATATTTATATGTAAAGTTAAGAAAAGTGTCTGCTGCGAAAAAAAGCCCCCCCCCCCCCCCCGATGCTACGTGCCTGCATGTGATGAGAACACGGACCATGAGTATTCTCATCCACTAATCGGCGCGCAAAAACTATGAATGAGATATATTTTGTCGCGAAGTCCTGCTTTACAATTCACGCAACGGCTGAGATCTCGATCCGATGGATGGTTGGCATAGATCCACGGAGAGGGGGTCAAATGAATTTTTTGACATTTGTTTTGTAACAACTACATACTTTGGATCGAATGGGTGTAATGGTCAGAAATTCAGATATTACCAAATACAACAGAATTGAGTTAAAAATATTTAGTTTACAATTTTTAAAAGTTTTGTTTAAGTTTAACCACAAAATTTCTTTCCATATCACTTTATACACCTCTACCCTGTATAACTCTATTTTAATTTACAAAAACATAATTAACTGGTGTTTTCTTTATCTTATATGGAAAATAAACTTTATTTTTAGTGGTATTAATCTTATATGATATTCTAAAAAAAAGTTATAATTGTTTGCACCTTCATTTCAATCATGGAGGGAAATTATATCATCATTTGAGTCAATACTTGGCAGCAAGCAAAGATGTCAGGTGTTTTTAAATGTAAAAACAGACTTGTTTTATTTTTAAAAATAAAGTTTCTGTGCACAGAACCACAACAAAGATCATAAATGTCAAGATACATGTATATGTAACTATTATAAAAGAAAAAAAAAGTAATTCCATCCACGCAATTTTAAATTATCAGTTGCCAACCAAGGGTACCCCCCAAAAAGGAAAAATCAATTATGCTACAAAATTACTTTTTCATCACAGCAGTGATGATGATTTTGGAATTTAACAATAGAAATACATATATGTTAAAATAGTTTTACTTATTAACTATTGAAGAACACAATCATTTGACCTTCAAATATGTCCTTGGTCAATTACATTGACTTTAAAACTTCTTAAATATTTATAGAATAAGCAATAGAAATTGTGAATGAAAATAAAACAATTTGCACATAATTTATTATACATTATTATACTTTCATGTTAAATACTGTAATCTGATTGGTTTAGACGCAGTTGACAAACCGTTCCCATACCCTCAGCGTTAGCAACACACTTGGCAACGGGCCGATAGAACGAATTGTTACATGCGCGAAAATTATGCGCGTACGGTTCGCCGTAGAACTCACGTCTTTTCTATATAAAAACAGTAAAATTTGCAATAAAATTAAGACATTCAGTATAATAAAATAAATAGTGCTCGTTTGGGAGGGTACCAGTTGAAATTGACACCCCTCGAAAACCATTGTCAACCTCCGCTTCGCGTCGGTTGACAATGGTTTTCTCGGGGTGTCAGTTTCAACTGTTACCCTCCCAAGCAGGCACTATTTATATATTATCACATTCAAGAACTATTTTGCTTGTCAAAAAATCACATAAACTGGGAATGACAGTGTTCAGTGCATGTTTCTTGCAACATGTCACGCGAGCTTGACCATGACTGTTTTCGCTTACAAAAAACATTTCCAAGTCCATCCAATCTAATTAAAATTAGATCTTTGATCCGCTCCTATTAGATCGTAGCGATCTAATAGGAGCGGATCAAAGATCTAATTTTAATTAGATTGATCATCACCATCCCTTGAGTGAATTTTGTGAAGATGTGCAACCGGACCCTGCAAGTTATACCCTTTTCAAGATGAATGAAATCGCCCAATTGATCGTCATTACGTCAGGCGAGCCAACAAAGTAACGCAGGTACGGTACGTGTACGGACGGTCATATACCAGCTGCATTAGGTGCATTGGGGTTAAAGGCGACATTTAATAAAGTAATATTACAATACATGTAATCCAAAATGCGCAGTGTAAAAATAATTCCCACCCGGCACCACGTGTGCCGTTGGATGAGGACCTGACACTTGAATCGGTGTTTCGGGCACATTTAGGAGATATTCCAGGGTCTGTCCCTCATCAGAGGTCCAACCCAGTTTTTGTTATTTATTTTACATAGTAAAATGTACATCAGTAATGTACATGTAGATCTATTTCAGAAAAAGGTAAAGGCACGCTCGGATCTATAGAGGAGTGGTACGATGGGTCCGTAGCAAAACTCTGTAGTGGAAAAAATCGCTGGGGATGAACCCCACCCCCTTTGAAAAAAACCCCACTTTGATCCTGAAGTATTAAAAAAAAAAGAAGAAGCTTTTTCGCGTTATATCTAATCCGCGTTTTACATATCCCACTGAATTCCCCCCGTTTCAGTTCGTTTAATCGTAAATATCTAGCTCTGTAGCTTGATTTGTTCCCATGTACTTAATTGCTGCTTTATAAAATTTCTCTATAAAATTTTTACACCACTATAGTTGCCATTACTTATAAACAAACAGCGATGGTTTCGCTGGTATGGTGGCAGGCATTGCAGAAAATATAGTCTTGTCCCGTAATCCCCTGCTCTTCGATTGGAGCAGGGGATCATGGGACAAGACTAATATAAGGGGCAGACCTCTAAACTATGGAACGCCATAGCTGCCTTATTTGGTCATTTCATGAGAAGATGGTGCTTAATTATATCATGCTGTGGTTATTTCATGTGAAGATGGTGCTTTATTATATTATGCTGTGGTTATTTCATGTGAAGATGGTGCTTTATTATATGAAGATGGTGCTTTATTATATGATGGGGCTTTTTTATGTGATGGTGCTTTTTTATGTGATGGTGGTCACTCGGAACTTCTCCTATTTTTGAAAACTGAGTTGAATAGATATTATCTCGAAATTTTTACCTCAACCAAACGTATTATTGGCAACTATAAAATGGCTGGATCGACAAACACGATGAATAGAATATTGCAATATTTTGTCAGAATTTCTTGGCATTGTACCTTTGCCTTTACCACCCATAAAAGCGCCTCCCTTTGAGCTGAATTATAATTTAGTAAAGTTTCCCCTCTGATTTTCCCTTACTTTGTTTCAAGTCGAATCCTATCAACTGGGGCATCAATATGATTAAAATCAGATCCTTGATCCGCTCCTTTATTTGTTTTAAACCGGTTTTGTTTTTAACCACTCAGAATGTGGCATCTTCCTCCAACTCGACACTTAAGGGAGAGAGGAACGGTCATCAATGACGAGGGTCGGCTGGGCGTTGACAATAACATTAGGAGCGGATAAAAGATCTGATTTTAATCAGACTGATAGGGCATTTACGTCTCATCAAATAATCTGTTCTTCGCTCAAGTAATTGGTTATTTAATTTCAATTTTCTGCACTGCAGAGTTCAGGATATTGTAACTACGCTTTAATTGTTATAACATTCAGTCATTTTGTAGTTGTCAATTAATTTTATTATACTGAAATCTGATTGGTTTAGACGTAGTTGATAATCCGTTCTATTACGTAGAATTCACGTCATTTCTATATAAAAAACAGTAAAATTTTCTCTAAAATTAAGATATTCAGTATAATAAAATAAATAGTGTCTGTTTGAGGGTTACAATTGAAATTGACACCCCAAGAAAACCATTGTCAACCGACGCGAAGCGGAGGTTGACAATGGTTTTCGAGGGGTGTCAATTTCAACTGTTACCCTCCCAAACAGGCACTATTTATATAATGATACATCTATGTTCGGTTGAAGTCAAGTTATATACAGATCATCTCGTTACCTTAATTAATATATATTTATTATGCTAGGAAAAAGAGGAACTAAATTGGTGTATTTACTTTCAAAATTTCGAGATAATAGCTATTCAATTCAGTCTTTAAAAATAGAAGTTCCGAGTTACCACAATCACGTAAAAAAGCACCATCATATAAAAAAGCACCATCTTCATATAATAAAGCACCATCATCATATAAAAAAGCACCATCTTCATATAATAAAGCATCATCTTCATATAATAAAGCACCATCATCATATAATAAAGCACCATCTTCATATAATAAAGCACCATCTTCATATAATAAAGCACAATCTTCACATGAAATAACCACAGCATAATATAATAAAGCACCATCTTCATATAATAAAGCACCATCTTCACATGAAATAACCACAGCATAATATAATTAAGCACCATCTTCTCATGAAATGACCACATAAGGCAGCTATGGCGCTCCATACTAAACAGTTCAAAGTACTTAGCTGTAGAGGTCTCACCTGTGTGGACTTTACATCTTGCCTCGCCGTGTTACTCGGTCGCGATGAAATTATCAAATTTTACGCACTTTTTTCAAGATAAGAGAATACTAACACCAAATGAATTGGTCAATTCATTATTTACAAACAGAATATGCACATAGTTTAAGAAATAAATGCATAAAAACCAAAGACGACGAAAGGAATACTACATGTCGGCCACGAGTTTCAGGGGTGCATTCGGGTGTAACGAAATCGAAGGGTTTATATACCAGGTACCTGTGTGACGGTGCCTATTTACGATATTTACGAAAAATAAAATGCTTTGAAAGTTTCTTGGATGATTCATGCGGGTTATGAAGGAAGCGATCATTGCAGAATAAAATTTGGGCGCCTGTAAAGAAACGAAACGAAACCAATCGAATCGAAACCAAACCAAACCAAACGAAACGAAACCAAATATCGAAACGAAACGAAACGGAATTTAACAAAACTAAAAATCAATTATGACTACATAAAGGTGAAAATAAATTCACTGAAATAAAATTTTTAGAGTTATGTCCAAGACACGATGTAGTATCGATATCGATGATATCGACGATATTGTATCGATATCGATTCCCTAATTTCAATATTATAGAACATTAAATACATATCCATACTAAGCATTTTATACATTATGTCGATATCGCATCAAAATCTTTTCACCATCCCTAAACACCATAATTATGACGACTTCACTTTGCATATTTTCATGTTAAGACATTTCCCATTTGAGTATCTGTACTTTACGTCGAAATCGTATCGATATCGATTCGCAAATGTACACAACTAAAGCTGTCCATATTTAACGTCGATATCGACGATATCGTATCGATAACGATTTTTGTTTGTACACAACTGAAGCTATTCATATTTCATGTCGATATCGTCGATATCGACGATATCATATCGATATCGAATCGCATATGTACACAACCACAGCTGTCCATAGTTAACGTCGATATCTTCAATATCGACGATATCGTATCGATATCGAATCGCATATGTACATAACTAAAGCGGTCCATATTTAACGTCCATTGAGTTTCCATCGATATTGAGTTTCCTTTGCTCACAACTGACGCTGTCCATATTTCATGTCGATATCGTCGATATCGACGATATCGTATCGATATCAATTTGCATCTGTTCTTAACTACAACTGACTGTATTTTAAGGTCGATATCGTCGATATCGACGATATCGTATCGATATCAATTCGCATATGTACACAACTAGAGCTGTCAATATTTATTGTCGATATCGACTATATCGTATCGATATCGATTCGCATATGTGCACAACGTAATCAAGTACTTTTGAAAACTGTACCATGCTTATCTTAAGTTGTGCCGATATAGATCGCATTTATATCATTTCATAATGGTTAAATACCATCATTTAGACGTTCTTCTTATTGCTATTGTCTTAACTTGGTGTTGATATCGACGATGTTATCTTGATATCTTGATAAGTTATGAACTTATGTTTCAAAATAACAATATTGATATTGATCAAATTGTATTACCGATTGACTCAAAGGAATTCATAAGAGTCAATAATGAGGTTTATATTGTCATTTTTATTGATATTGTTATATTAGTTCTATGCAATTATAAAGATCGCTATTGATTAGGATATCGTCATTTTGTGTTGGATATCGCTTATACATAGTTAGTCTTCAAACTTAGTAGTATCAGTGTATGTCGATATCGAGTCGATATCGTCAAGTTGTGTACGATATCGTCGATATCGACATCATAATTGGTCTTGCATTTTTAAAAATTCGATATCGATGTCGATATCGTCATTTTGTGTACGAAAACAAAGTTGGTCTTGGACATGTATGAATTTTTAACCATAAATACATGTAAAACAACCAGTATGAAAAAATGACAATAACAAACCGTCAACCATTTCAAAAATCCATAAAACGAAATACAAATTCAAAGCAGAGCAACAAAAAAAGTTAGGGGGAGGATCAGGTGCCATGGAGGAGTGAGCATCCTCTGCTGACCGGTCACACCCACCGTGTGCTCTTTGTCGTAATCGGGAATAAAAACGGAAAAGCCCGTAGACAATTAGGTGATTAATTATGGTCTAACAATTAGTATGGAAAACGTCAGTCAGCATGCGTCAATGTATTTGTCAAATTGCCATTGTAAATTCTTAAGCCGAATACCCGTAAGGATGACTGCACATAGCGCCGGGTTTTGGTCCCTTTTCGGTCGCTTCTGTTGCGTTTATTTCTTAACCTAATATCACTTTTGTTAATTTTTTAAAGAGTCTAGTCTATTTCCAACATGAGTTAAGATTTTAGACTGTGATACAATAAGCTCATTCTATGTTTTTCTCCTTACAACTTTCGAAAAAAAGGAGAATTTTTGCTTGTCTGCCCTTGACCAAACATTAGATCGATATTAATATGCATGAGAGGAGCTGACATTATCAGAATGGTACTAAAATTAGACTAGCATGAATAACAATGCTATGTATAAAAGTTAATGTGATCACTCTTTCATCATAACCCTATCTATTCTATATGGTACAAGTATATTATTTACTATGGTTTCAACAATTTGACCACGCCCAGGAAAGTACAGAAGTCTTTAAATCAATGCTGGACAACTTAACGTGTTCGAAAACATTGTCCTAGTTAGCACATAACACGCTACCTTACACGCCACGTGATAGAATTTTGTATTCACAAAGTTACCTGAGGTGAGAAATCACGTGGTGAATTATAATATTCAACATGCATCAACCCTTGGTTACAACAGGGAAAGCGAAAGTAAGAAGAAGCAGTTTTTTCTCATTTTAGCCATGAGCGCATGTTTGTCTATTAATCTCCTATTGACATAACTTTGATAATGCAAATATACAACTACTGTTAAACGGAGAACAATAGACAAACATGCGCTGACTATATACGAAGTCAGTATAAAAGTGGGCGTCCTCATTATCGTATGGAGATTCGAGAAATCGTGATGACCCCCGCCTATGAAAACAAATTAGTACTTGGTAACAACATACTTTTATTTAACGCAATTACGTAAAGTTACAGTTTAGATGTGGACCATTTCTGCAATTGAAAGAAAAATTATTTTCTTGCAAATATCGCATGTCCTTAAGGGCAGTCATCCTTTGTTAAAAAAATAAAAATACATTATACAATAAAAAACTGATTTACATTCAAATATCTTTTATGACTTAATTTTTTCAATAGAGAGAGAGAGAGAGAGAGAGAGAGAGAGAGAGAGAGAGAGAGAGATGTACTTTTATGTTTTTTGTTTATGTGGCTGCATGTACCTGTATGATATGCCTTAAGAACTTATCTGTGACATATCAAAGTATATACGCACTCAAGTTTGGAGAGAGAGAGAGAGAGAGAGAGAGAGAGAGAGAGAGAGAGAGAGAGAGAGAGAATGATTATGATTATAAACGTATTAAATAACTGGCTTTAGTCCTTTGGCTGTGTATTCTATTTAGCGTTTTTGGCGGAAAACGGCGTCTGCAAATCAAGTACATCGCCAAATGTAAACTATATAAGAAGATACAAAGGTACATTCAGAAATGCGCTAAATCAAATTCATGCTAACTTGAAAAACCATATTCCGCCAAATATCGTACACGCTAAATATAGTACGTTTACAGTATTTACGGAGACATTCCAACCACACGATTTTGTTATATTGATATGAAATATTGTAAAAATGAATAAAATACAAGGTGCATGCGTGTGAAATGGAGGGAAAGAGAGGATTATGTTTAATTTAAAGTAATACACAGGTTTATAAAAAAACCTCTTTATAATGCAAGTTAATTTTGTCAAAATACGACGACCAAATTCATGCTATACATATTAAGCAATTCTTATTATATGTTGGAAACTGGTAACCAACCAGTATGCTCTAAATCACATTGTATTCGATCGTTTCATTTTTACAATATTTCAAATCTACAGAAAGAAAATTGTGGTTAGCATGTCTCCGTAAGTATCATCATCATCATCATCATCATCATCATCATATCCCTCCTTTCTCTCTCTCTCTTTCTCTCTCTCTCTAAACGTCTGAATATCCTTTAATAAAACCAATTAGAAACATAAAAAGGTATAGGAATGTACATCAGTTGTTTACATAATGATATAATTTTTGCAAATACCGGATAATCGGCGTAAAAATTTACAACGGCAATCTGAAACATACAGGTAGTTATATTTATGGTTCAAAATTTTATTTCAATGAATTTATTTTCACTTTTATGTAGTCAAAATTGATATTAGTTTTGGTTAAATTCCGTTTCGTTTCGTTGGTTTCGTTTCGATTTTTGGTTTCGTTTCGTTTTGTTTCGTTTCGTTTTGTTTCGTTTCGTTTCGATTGGTTTCGTTTCGTTTCGTTTCGATTTCGTTTCTCACTTTACAGGCGCCCATAAAATTTACATAACCCGTGTTATTTTTTCTGCGATGTCGTCACCGTCATATCCCGCATGAATCACCAAAGAAAGCATTTTATTGTTTAAATAAATACGATCGGATTTCTTTCCAAACAAGTTTTTAATAAAATACTCTCATTATATGTAAATATTCAGTAAATACTTAAAATCAAATAAAGAAAGAAACTTAATTATCACATTTTCAAGTTCAGTTCATGCGCCTTTTAATTTCACATTTTTATTTTGTTGTTTTTTTGTTGTTTTTTTTAAATTTTTTTATCAAGAATGTAAATCGTGTATATCTATATATATATATATATATATATATATATATATATATATATATATATATATATATATATATGCTTGTGTATGATTTGGATATCTTTGATATGAATGCTATATATAGTTTTTAAGAATGTATAATGACATTCTATATTTATAGCATATGATGTGATATCACATGCATGAAATATATAAAGAAATTGAGCGCACAAGATTATACGTTTGCAGGAATCATCGACACGAATCAATAGTGATTTAAATGTCTATAACCTCGAAAGGCTATGTACAGATTTGAACAAAAATTAATAACTCAAACTATATCATGTTGAGAGTTGAAGTACATGTCTATTTCGGCTATTAAAAAAAACTCACAAGCTTTCTAAAAATGGCAATGAGAGGGTAAACCGATAACTAGTTATATTGGAAATGTTAATGCATACATATTTTAATTCATTTATATCGTATATCTTAATAAACTAGTAATAAGAACAGAAAATAGTGTTCATACGGCAGAAATCAATAACGGCAAATTAAAATTTACCGGTATTCTATAATTCAACATAATGTTATATCAACATACATTTAAAAACAAAAAAGTTAAAAAACTAAAATGGAAAAAGAAGTCACCGGTAGGATTTGAACCCCAAACACCGCATGTATGTATTCACTAATCCAGGACGAAACCATTGAGCCATGGGTGACTTCACAATATGCGGTATAAAGTAGTGTTTGAAACAACATTGTCATATCCATGGACTTTGTTTTTTATCCTCCCAAAAATATTTTGAAAAAGTACATAATTAGTCATCTCTGGGTCATCTCTCCACCTTTTTTTAAAAAGCGACATCTTTAATGTTAAAATATGTCATCTTTGCACGTTTCAAATTTGTGGAGAGAAGACCCATAGACAAGAAAATCATTCAAAAACAGCTGTAAATAAGTATGATTTTGCATGAATTGCATCGTGTTGCTATATTTAGACCCATATTATGATGAAACATTTTGCATTACAAACATTTTTCTACCCATTCCACGTCCAGCAGAAACCAAATAACGGTTATAATTCGAAAAATGTGCAAAATTAATTGATGAAATTTCCACTCTCCTTGTGCGCCCAGATTCCTGCCGAATCTACATCTTAAGCGCCCACTTTCTTTTGTTGTGGGCGACGACTGCAGACATATTTGCCTCTTTTTTCATCATATTTGACCACATCTAAAGATATGACATATTTTTGAAGCCATTATATAATTCTCTTTTGAAAACAGAATAAAAGTGCATGTATAACTTAATAGTACTTTATACAAACACATGTTCAAAATGACATGTGTGTACATGTATTTTCATAAGATTTAAATAGCTTTTGAATTTTAAAGCATATATTGAAAAAAACTGTACCTTCTTCTTACCTGTAAAATGAATGTTTATATAACGTACCAAATTGCAGAAATTGGAAGCAAATGTAAACAATTGGCTGTCTACTGAAGCACTTCACAAGCACCTAGCCAACCATATAGCTGGGTTTACATTTCGATCCTTATAAATTAAAAATGTCTAATCAATATACAGATTGCAATCTAGTTTCCAGTAAAGTGAATTGATCCATGTCTCAAATATGCATCTTATATAAATATTGATAACACTATCCATTATATTTTCATTTCATCGTTACACTTATAACCGCCCAACCACACGAACCGCAAGAAAAATTGGGACCCTCTAAGTATTTTCAACTAAGTAGCGCGTAAGATCATCAGTTATTATTTTTGAGGATGGAGGTATACAGGATTCTGTCGCTGCTGCTATTGTTTGGTCTCTCCGATGTCGATACTTGTGTGGAGTACTCAGTGTCCAAGACTCCGGACTCTACTGTCCATGTGGGCTATTTGTACCAGACTCTCGTTCTGGGGACTCTCACGGAGTGCGCCTCCCACTGTTTGAGAGGCGCCAAATGTAAGGCTCTGGCTCACACATCGACAAAACAGTGTAAACTGTTCACCAAGTCCAGAGAGGACGACCCCACCCTGGTCATCTCCGAGACAGGGACGTATTACGTCAGCCGATCGGACATCCCGACGGTATCTCTCTCTCTCTCTCTCTCTCTCTCTCTCTCTCTCTCTCTCTCTCTCTCTCAACATATACAATCGAATTACTTGAATTGTAAAAGTGGTTATAAAAACTACGCTAGTTACGCGGTAAGCTTACATGTAAACTTAACCGCGTAAAATACCCCTGCGCGCGTATGGTAAAAAAATATTATAATAAAAGTTTCAGTCTGATAAATCCGCGTATTTAATTAATACCCACGCGTAATGTTTAAACAAAGAAAACGCGTACTTAACCACCAGCGTAAATAACCACTTTTACAGTACAAGTATTTTACAAAAGAGGTTGTTCGATTAATGTATCCTAGAAATATTTAATTATATTTTTTACTTACTTTCTTAAAAGATATATTAATATTTATGAAATCCATGGTTTCGATTTTAGGGTCAACTTTTTGATTATTATTTTAAATAAATTGTCCTAAACCATTGCCACTTTATTGGACGAAAAGAAATCTTTAAAACACCCCCCCCCCCCCACACACACACACAAAACCCCCACCAAAATCAGCAACAAAATGAGAAAAGTTTGTGGATAATGAAATATAAAAATGGAAGTTTTCTTTTCTTCCACCTTAAAGCTGACATGAATTCATAAAAGTATTTTGTCGTCATATTAGTTTCGATCGCTTCTCTACTGCCACTGGGGTATATACCGGTTGAGAAAGTTACGGTCGGTCGCATTCAGGTTGCACGACTTTTAAATTATAGAACTACACATTGTAGTAGAATGTTTGTAATAAAGAATAAAGGAAACAACAATCAATAAAATACAAAATATATTTATTCTTTGAAAACATTTCCAAGGTATCCTTATTATTTTCTATAGATAGTGTTGCCTTACTTCGCATGCACATCGAACACGTGTGTCGTTCATACAGGGTGCATAACGTCCGCATCTTTTTGAAAACCCCAGCGGCACTACATCCAACACAGTAGCTAAATGATAGTAAATCCAAAAAAGTAACAACGTAACATCGTTTCCATCAGTTTCTACAAAAACGTTCCGTTTCTAAAATCCATTCGATCATTGACATTTCTGGATCTGCCAGTGTGTAGTTTGCGCATGTGCGATGTTATAACATACACAGGATAACGGTCTACAAATATCGAGGATTTTTTAAGTATCTGTGTCTGGATATCAGTCTGTCTTGTTTCGTCGTTCATTGGACATTCCTTGCCAGTGCAGTGGTTGTCATATTATTTTTGTTCAAAACGCGTTTCTACGCGTCTTTTCGTCCAAGGTAACGTGTTCGGGTGTATGAAATACCTGAATGCTGTGAAGCATGAATAGTGTTCTCGGCCTTATATAGGGGGTGTGTAGCAATGAGCAAAACAATAGAAAACAACAACTAATATGGCGGTAGTCGGAGATAAAAGGGAAATAATGCGTATTTATGAATTCATGTCAGCTTAAATTTGACAAAGATGTTCCCAGATCTGACCTCGCCATGGCAGTAAAAATTTTTCAAGGCACCACATTTCCAGAAATTATGGATATTAGTATTTTCCATTCCTCAAAACTAACGCATTGTATTACCAATAATTATGATGCGCAATATTTTTAATTTATCATACATAATGTAATAATAATTATTTATTTATAAATAACGCACTACATTATGTATGATAAATTAAACACATTGCGCATCGGTAAAACGACCCCATATATACAGTGTTCTTTAAGGAGGTTGGCACCTGAAATAATAATAATGCCAATCATCCGAAAACTACTTGGATATAAAGACGGGGACCTATAATGTTCATTTATTTTATTTGTGACCCATGTCACATGCCATTTTTTTAAAATATAGGGCCCCAAACAGAAATGATAATTTTCCTGATATTTTGCTAAAATTTGGCATAGAAATTGATAATTTGAAGAAATCAAACAAATATTTTTAGTTTGAATTATTATATTAGTTATGATTTTAATACAGTATGAAGTTGAACACATGTAGTGACTATAAAAGTAAAATCTAAGTCAAAGTTTGAAACTTCTTGCTTTACTGGTGGTTTCAAAGGCCAGTACATAATGAACACAACAACAGATGTTACAAAATTTTGGAGTAATCAACTTATAACGCAAATAAAGAAAATTATAGTAATGTCATCTTTCGAAAACTTTGCATTCAAATAGACATACATTTAAAGTCTCATTTAAAAGTAAAACTAGTAGGGGTCACATCTCAAAAATTTGAGATAAAGCATAAAATAAGCTAATTTTAGTCCAAAATTGGAGTTGATTTTTTCTTAACTTCTTTGAAATATAAGCTAAATATGCCAAAATATATCGATAGAAATATCAAAATATTGTTTCAATATGTTTTTAAGAATATCATGAATATTTCGTAATACACACACTATCTAGAAAATTGGTCTGCGCTGAAAATTAGGAAGCTAAAGTAACAGTACTCTAAAACTAGTGAGTTATGAAAATTGTTCATTTCCTTCATGAAAACCTTCCGCCACAAAATATAGTCCCTCACTAAACTCTGTAAAAATGTAATTTTTTAAAAACAATTTTATTTAATATAGTTTATTTGGCATTGTAAAATATAAATATACTACTAGAATTAATATGTGATGCAGAATTTTCAGACTAGAGGTGACTCAAAATGGCTACCCAAAACCCAAACAGCGAACCTCTTTAAGCTTGTTTATAAATGTGACCCTTATATTTAAACGTCATAGCCACGGTAAATTGCGGAACATTAATCTAACTATTTAATATATATTTTGCGAAAAAGTATTACAATTCTTTTTGCGGAACTGTTATTAAATGCACTTTTTTGGCGTTTGTGTGTGTTGAGGGGTTGGGGGTGGGGGTGGGGATAGGATGTAGACACATATGCCTGCTTCATTTACCTGTAAATAGCCAGTCGATAAAGATCGAGAAAAAAATATACTGAATTAAGAAGTCAAACTCTATCGATGCTATTATCACAATGATGACGTACACGAAGTTTTTAGTCATGGCAATGTTAATTGTGACATTAATGGTGAAATAAATATAGTACATGTATGTTTTATAAATACTTCTTAGACAGTTAGCATAATTAATCATAAACTTGATTGATTTAAACAACATTTTAAAACACATAAATATGAAATCTATTGATTAGTTGGCCACGCATCCTTGAATTATACATGTATATCATCATACTATTATTGTCAAAATCAGACGTCCAGCACGGGTATATGTGTGGAAATAAAATCAATTGGAACATTAACAGCCACCATCAGTATTAGCATATGCCAAACCCTTCCGAACTGTGTACTGGTATTTATTGTGAACATTAGAATTGTAAAAATAAAATGCTAAGATTTTCAGCTCTATGTACGGGTGTTAGGAGTTACAAGAGGTGTAGATGACTAGAACAGGAAACATACAAACGAAAATGTCTAAAAACGATTTTTAACACTTTGAAACACGACCGCGTACAATCGCAACTTCTCGAGCCTTTCCGGCAAGCTCGGAAAAACACCTCGAATAAATTACCTAGGCGTCCATGACAACCCCCCTTTTTATAAAACTTGATATAAATTCAATACATTTTACGATCTGTTAAAATATGAGTTACACTTCATTAAAATCAATGATATACCCTAAAATATACCACTGAAGCGACATACAAGGCTGTATAGCCGATATTTATTTTATTGGGAAGCGACTCCATTTTGTATAAAATTCTAACATCCGGTGATGTTAATACATTCGATCGAGGTGTTTTTCCGAGCTTGCTGGAAAGGCCCGAGAAGTTGCGATTGGAACGCGCCTTGTATGATTGATAAAAACTTATTAATTAAATCTGATTTTGTTTTTCACGATATGTACAGGGGATTGCAGGAAAGTGTAGCGGACACACTTGCGGGGAAAACGATCTTTGCATCGAGAAAGACACGGGCTATCAATGTATTCCGGTGTATGGAGGTAGGTGTAGACTCTGACGTTACTGTAGAACTATCGTTCATGAATTCTATATTTTTAAAACAGGATTGAAGGAGCTTGGTTTGAACAAACTTTGTTGTCGGAGTGTAATAAATTAAAACGAGCCTTGGGCAGTAGATGGAACGCCCGGCAGAATTCAGTAGGCAGATTCAGACTGGCAAGCAAAGTTGCAATGGGCAAGGAAACTAACAAAAAACCCCACTGCATATCAAAATCAATATGTTATATCAGCTCGAGTAACCCCATATCAGCTCAAAAGCCGATGCAATTTTAATGAAATTCAAAAGAATGATTGTTATGAGACAGAGATTAAATTAAAACAAGAGTCTATATGAGTTTTAGATCTTTTGTGATTTTAGATAAAACTTCAGTGCAAGCATTGAAGAAAAATAAAGAAGATGAGCGAATTAGGCAGGAATAATGCATATAGAAGAATGAACAAGAAACTGAATAATAAAAATACCAATATCTCAAATATTACTTTCAAACATCCGTTCAAATTTAAAAGCCTAGTATCGATTTTTCGAGCAAAGACAAAAATAGATGATATATATTAATATTTAGTGCATTCATACCAAAATCCTTAAAATGTGTAAATGTTTAAAGATGTTTAATTGAGTAGTCAGTGCGTGTTTATATTTTTCTTATGATCTAATTATGTATAATGAAAAAAGAAACAATTTCAATTAAATTAAATTCAAATCAATGTACTTTATTGATCTTAATCAGTAAAGATAATTTGATGTTCGAAGACTGTTTTATATTGTACATGTTGTCTACAATAAAAGAACCAAAGATTGAATTGCACAAGATGCATGCAGGTGTCCAACATTTACACAAGATGCATGCAGGTGTCCAACATTTACACAAGATGCATGCAGGTGTCCAACATTTACAAACACGGTCAAGGTGTATAGGCACCGATTATCCAGGATGTGGGAATTTTTGAAAAGAAGATGGGGGTACAAGATAGTGCAAATGCCCATTTGGTTTAGTCGTAAGATACAATTTCAAATTTAATTTTTTCCAACTTAATATACTTGATTATGTTATAATACAAGTTTACAAAAGCACAATTTCTAACATTACTTCAGTTTTGAATATTTTAACAAACGATAAAAAAAATTATAATGTTTTGGTGGTATCGAACCCATAACCTAAATACCCTAGCTCTATAATGTTACCTAATGTCTGGTGCTCTAACTAATGAGCCATTTCAGTCACAACAAACTCTATTGTTAAATGCTATATGCGACTTCAACCACGAATTTACGGACTTGTATTATTTTTCTAAAACATTCAATTGTTGCGATACAAAATGACATTTTTATGGTATAGTGGGTCATCTCTCCCCGTTTTCGTTGATTGAAATCGGTTTGATTTCCTTTAAACCTTAAATAGACGTCGACTATGACAAAAAAATATGGAGCTCAGACCCACTCTATAAAAGAAAAGGCATTGGAAGTTCTAAAAATTACACTATTTGGGGGTTTTGACACGCATACGCCAGTTTAAATCAACCTATTCCAAATAATTAACATATTTAAGGGTTATAAATCGATGTTATGGTAAATATACATTGTTTTCAATAATTTAGAAAGAAATTATGAGATTTTTTGTACTGTCTTATCTATCCTCATATAGGCAGTTTACACGCCTTATTCACCCATCTTCTTTTTCAGTGCTTTTATTTCTTCAGATGATCATTGAAAACTGATTTTAATGTTATTTTTATGGACTACTTTGACTATTAATTGATATTTTGGACAATGTATCTTTTTCAGGCGAGCGTTGTTCTGGGCCGCCTAGTGTGAGCAATGCCGTCGTGAACTTCGCTGACCCCGATTCCTACCCCTGGGGCACCGGGGACACGGTACATTTCAACTGTAGTACGTCCTCGGCCACGTCCGAGCCGTTGGTGATGACATGCATGGATCGTGGAGTGTGGAGCTACTCGTTCTCGTGTTAAACAGCGCATTGATCATGCGAATTTCGAACACCGTTCGTCAATTGAATAAGAAACATTTTTTATTATGAGTTTGCATGTGTTTACATGCACAAATTTTGCAAAATGTTCCATGCAGTAACAAAGTTATATTAAAGACTTCAAACTGAACGGCTTTGAAAAAACAGTATATCTTTATATTTAATAGGTAGAAAGATAAACAAACGTTGCACAGCTTGGATATTGAATTTCATACACACCATATTATCCGGTAGGCCTACTGAGAAATACTTTTCTGACATGAAATTAAATAAAATCGATAAACCAACGATGACTTATTGTGAAAATATGAAATATTAAGCACACACAGGGAGGGTTTTGTTCTGGTTAAAAAAAAATCAAGGAAAGTATATTTTAACAACCATTAAAAAAAGTATTCCCATAATGCAGTGAACAATAGATTTCCTGGACATTTATAGCTATTGCTGAGTAAATGGGTTATTGATGAAGTAAAGTTTCGGTTTAAAGATTCCACGAAGAAAAATTATATATTTATGGCGAGGATTTGTAAAACCCCACTTGACTATTAGGATAAAAGCTTTTCATAAAAAAGCCTTTCACTTAGTATTAAAAAGTCACTGCGTGTGATAAATTCTGGTTGATTATGTTATCGTTATATTGTAAATTTTTAACATAGGGTACATGTATGTGACATTATTTCCAAACTAAATAGGAAAAAAAATTGCCTTTACACGATGCACTTGCCGAGGAGCCCAAAAAATGTATGCAAATGAAATCGATTTTTTTTATTACTGTGTCTTGCATGGTCAACTCCAATGTTTTCGAATACTTAATTTAATTACATATTATGACATATAGACATAATAGATTGCTATTTTTCCTATTGTACACCCCCCCCCAAAAAAAAAACTACTACTACCCAAAAGCACCCTGAAATGATCAGTATGTAGAGAAGGTTTCTATATTAGATGTTGTTCAAATATGAATTTTGTTTTTGATGTGAAGTTTAAGAGTAAAATATTCTCAAATTAAGTTGAACACTTAATTGCCTGACGTTACTTGTTGTACATAAAGGCCCTTTCACAATTAGCGCACGAGCACTTTACAACAGTTTGCGATCGGAAAGTTTTAGCTTCGCACGAGCTCTCGCATACATGTACGTTGCACGATGTCTCGCATTCGTTGTCTCGTATTCGTTGCATGCGTTTTAGTGGTCGCATCAAGTCTCCTCAAAATAGTAGACGTGCACACTATTCAGACGCGACCGAATGCGACCCAAATTATCACAATGCAACATACGAACATTAGTATGAACATCTTACAACGTTTTGTGTTGTCGCAAGAGTGATCTACGATTTTTAAAGGTCGAAAGATGAATCGCAGCTGTCTATGCGCGTGTTTTGCGACACTTAGACTTTTGCTCAACGTTTCTCATGTAATCTTGGAACGGTTTACTATCATTGCACGATTTATTAGCTTCAATTTGCAATGATTTGCCATTAGTATATATACCCTGTATAAGCATCTCTGTTTCAGACCACAATTGACCATGGATACCTCGGAAACGGGCGGTATATATACCCCGTCTGACTCGCACGACAATTCGTACCATGGAACGCATGATCGCACGTGCGCCTCACGTCCAATCGCACTGGCGCGCGTTCAATCGTTCGATCACCTGATCACTCGAGCCACCGTCTCGCATTATCTTACAACACTCGCTTCAATTCTACAACAATCGTATATATAGACGCAATATCGCAAGATTTAAAAAATGCGTTTGCATCGCACAACGGTCGCTTTAGATCGTGCGAATTTCGTACGAATACCGTACGAATACTTTTTCATAAATGATTATTTCTGCAACAGTTTACGATCCAAATCTACTTGTTCGGTCGCACGAATATTTTGTCGCTTCTGATCGTGTGCCAATTGTGAAAGGGCCTTTAGGAGTAAACATGTATTATATTAAAGGTACTGACTCCTGAAGTGTAAATTTACAAATTTAGGCAAAAAGTCAATGAATAAAATAAAAAGACATGCCTTTGAACGTTGTGTCACGTTTTCATATACATTTGTCATAAGTTTGAACATGAAAAACCAGGAAACTTTCCTATGAATAATCCAGGGTAATTGTGGGACAAACTGAATATCATTGAATATTTTATACTTTGCATTACTTTCAAGACGACAATGACTCAAGACGTATACACTACCAAAATTTA
>CM035816.1:53752210-54019710 GCA_020458035.1 Magallana ariakensis
TTTAATCATCAAATTTGAAGTGATAATATGTTCTTAAACGATTTATCATCTGGCCATGGGCCATTGTAATTCAATTTAATCTGCTGTGCATTTCATTCATGTATTTTATTTTTCTATTGCAATAAATATTGTCTACACTAAAGGGAGAACATGACTAATATCACTGTCTCAAAAAATAATTTCAGATAAAAGACTGTAACCTTACCCGAACCGATCCAACGTTTTATCCATACATCATCTATTCATACAGACGTAGAGTTGTTTACACGATTTGTTTACTAGTATGTTTCACAAATTAATGTATTTGGTATAAAATGTTTGTAATTTAAAAACGCTAGATAAGTATAAACATATTTTTGTGGCATATCTTAAACTAAAGTTGTCAGATCCAAGATAACTGCCCGGTGATCAACTCGCCCTACACTTTCCGCCATGACGCTGATTAGTCAACCCGTGTTCTTGGTTACCCTGTTCTGGAAAGTTCTATCCGTCATAACTAAAATCGCACATTCAAGAAACGAACTGACACATCTTATTTATTCAACATTTGTCGTATATTAATTTCTAAATAAGTTCCCAGTTAATATACTCACTCTTAACGTAATCATTCAATATTATTTAATTGCAAGCATAGATTTTGATGCAAATTCTCACTGACTTGGATCCGCCAAAGCGTGTCCACCAACTTACTCTAATTTTTGCTATTTCGAATTGGTTTAACGAAAATGAAAGTAGGTTTTTAATTTATTTCTCAATAATTACTTATTAAATGAAATTCAATTATAGCTTACGGACATCAACTCACATGTGATGAAATACTAAAGGTTTGAGCAATTACTCTGGTGCAGACATTTCGTAGTTTATTGACAAAATCTCTTAATTTATAAGTATAGATTATTCATCCTTTTATTTACGAATCAATAGTTGCTGAATTGAGAATTGTTTTTGGAGGGAAGTCATGACGAATTGTATTTAAGGAGGTTGTTACAATGTATATTTCATCGGTGGTTACTTTTTTCAAAAGCCCGCCACTTTATACTTGTGAAATATAATATATTTTATATTTAAGAATAAATTGCTATAGTTTACCAACAATTTATTGAAAAATTACATATTGGGCACTGGGGACTACTAGCTGTTTACAGCTATGATGAACAAATGTAAGCAAATGGAAAATACTGTCCGAAAGGAAAACACACCCTATAATCGGGGGACGTAACTTCCATCAAAATACAATGGATAATTAGATAAAAAAATAACCATCTAAAGAGAGTTAAAAATAAGTACAAATTTTCCTCCTTAGAAAACATGGGGTAAAAATTGGTGAGAGTGCAAAAATTTAAACAACAAGAATTCTGAATTTGTACAAAGAATGCCAAAAATGCTGCATTTGATTTGGGATGTCATACGTAAGCATGATGAATTGCCATACGTCAGCATGGCTAGGACTATTGAAGTTGAGAATACATTTACGTACCGGTACATGTGTTATTATACGTGAGCATTATGAAAACGTCCTACGTCAATATGACTAGGATTAAATTGGAATATCATGCGTAAGCATGATGAAGTGCCATACGCCAGCATGGTTGTGACTATTGATATTGAGACTAAAATTATCAAACAAAACAACAATTATGGCTACTGACACTGAAAATTGCACTGAAAACAAGGCTTGCATATAAATACCATTATACACATAGGGTGCCCCAAGGAAAAATATTAAACTGAACGAGTTTTAATATATAAACAATGATTACATCAACAACTTAAACATTGCAACTGGTCTTCTGGTTCTAAGAATTTTCTGAGTTTCTATTTATTTTCAAACTTTGGATTATTGATTCTTACAGGGTGACCATAAAATGCATGCCGGAAAGAATACAAAGATATATATGTAGTTAGGTTAAGATCTGGTCAATTTTGCTACTTACACGGCCCATTTCTTTAGTCAGTCTTTTAAATGCTTGACTAGTTATGACTCCTATTTGGATTTTATCTATATTTTGCCGTACTTTACGACTTTTTAGGAATAATGTAGAGTATGAAACATTTTCTTTACATCTCCATTTTAAAGTTTGCAAAAAGTAATCCAGATACATATGGTCGATTAAGTATTATTTTTATAAGAAATTAAAGAAAATATTAAAACACAGTTTTTGAGAAACTGAAGGCATTCGTCATTTCATTTCATTCGTAAACCACAAAACCCCTTTGAGATTCGTACAAAGCATTCACATGACGATTTTTTCGGAGAATAATTAAAATTTCTAATCTGAAAAACAGCTCTTTGATACCGCGCATAAAACACATATTTCGGAGAATACTTAAAAATTCTAACTTGAAAAACAGCTCTTTGATAACGTGCATAAAACACAATCTCGGAGAGGAGCAAAACATGGTACACAATTGATGCCTAAATAACGAACTATGTAGAAATTAATAGATAGTTAATTCTAGTGCATTGTTTAAATAATAATTAGTATTGCTTTCTTGTCACAAACTATAAATGTATAAAGCTTTCCACGAAAAAAGATGTGTTTATACCTTGTGGTATTGATTGAATTGATAACGCAAAACGTTTAAGCTGTTTGTGATATAGTTGAATATTGAAGTATTTTACCGTTGAGCAACGTGGTCCACGAGTTTTTTATTTAAGGTTAAGAAAGAAATCAACATTGTTTTCTATTGAAGGGGCTGGTCCATTTCCGGTTGATGAGGAAGAAGCGCCTATTGACAGAGAAGATAGTGTTGGTGGACAGTTGGCCGGACTTCTCTGTCCTTGTTATTATAGATAGAAAGGTAAGTCTTGGTCTACAGCTCTACAATTTAGTAGGTCCAAAAGTAAGCGGTTCGTAGGTAAATAATAGAGAGGTTTAGCAAACCGACGTGTACGCGTACTTGTACGTGTAGAAAGGAAAATATGTGCATTACGTCATCATTTTGTGTAATGACGAATCTCTACAGGTATGTACCCGAATAAACATACGTGTAAATTGTAAATTACCCGTAAGGTCGAACTTGTAGCTTCTGTTTCCCTGTTGGCTATTTATTTTAACAAATATGTGTAATTCTCTTGAGACTAGATATTTAATTCTATTACTGATACCTAAAAACATAAAATTTTATTGAAATTTAATATGTAATTGGAGTATAACACACGTATCTCTTCCTCCAAAACATGCGATATTGCTCTGTTATGTTATTCAACTGGTATAAATAAAAATAAACATATATAAAGAGTGATGTTCAATAAAATTAACCCATGCAATTCTCAATTTTCGATTGTGACTAAAAATTATCAGATTAGTATGAGAACATATATAAAAATACATTTAAAACATTTACACGTACAGGTACACGTTATAACTGCTAAACAGGAAAAGTAATATGAACTGAACGCGTAGATCTAACTTGTAACCTACACATACAAGTACGCGTACGCGTTGGTCTGCTAAACCTCTCTAATTATGTAAAAGGCTACCCTCAGATAATCAAGTAACGCAAATAATGTACGAAATATATTTCTGCAATGTTTACAACCTTCATACTTATATCAAACACTATTGAAAACATTTTAATTTTTGAAATAGTCTATAGACAACAATTACATTAATTTGTTCCCCTGTAAAGCTCACAATGTTTTATCTTTACTAACAACTATTATGATAGATACTCTTACCTTCATATCAAATCAAAGCATTCTGTTTATGGGGATGTGCGGCCATCGTGTACATCCGAGGAGAAAAATGTTAACATCTTTTGAACATCTTTTGCTTGTTTCTGCCCAAAACTGACTGAAATTGTTGTCAAAAGATTAAAAAGCAGTAAATATGAGGTTCTACATGTTGTTTTGTATGTAAATCACACATACAATAAACAATTCAATTTTTACGATGTCTTTTAATCAGTTCGAATTGCGCAGCTTCAGACTTAAATTCAAGATTTAAAAATGTAAAAAAATATGAAAGGAGGTCATAAGTGTCCAATCTACAACCATTTGTTGAGAAAAACGTCTAAACTTGCTTATTTAAGTTGTAACTTTGTATCAAACAAGGGATCCCTATTCTTAAAATATTACATTTTTGTTTGTGTCTATGGAAGTACATTGGAGTTATATTTTCTTTAAAAAATATATGTGTATTTTTTATTTAACACAGTTAATTTTTGGGCCCGTACCTTACTTCTTAAAAGAAAGAAATTTAATTTATACTTATAGAACTGAAAGAATCCCTTGGAGCTGGTTTAGATATGTCTGTCACATTAAACACAGATTGTTTTGAAATAACATATATTTTTTTCTATGAAAATATAACGTCAATGTGCCACCATAGACACATGAGTTCTTAGTATAGACTGGATTTTTATTGTTCTAAAAATAAATCCCATGCCGACTAATCAAAATAGGGTATCCTATTTTCAGGCAAAGCTACTACAATAATGTGCAAGATTCAACCTTTTTCTCAACAAATGGTTGTAGTGAGACACCAATAAACCCTTTTTTATTTTTTTCAGATTTTGAAACCTTCAAAATAAGTCTGCAGCTGCGCAGTTATACAGCTGTTCTTATGCATCGTTCTTTTTTTTTGTATGCGTAATTTGCATACAAAACAACAAGAAGAACCTCATATTTATTGCCTTTTAATCTTTTGACAACAGTTTTGGTCAGTTTTGGGCAGAAACAAGCCAGTTCAAGAAATGTTTACATTTTTATTCTCAAATGCACAAGATGACCATGTATCCCCCTTAAAGAAGGTTTGGAATGTATTCAATCTATATTTCTATCATATTCAAGAATATATTCAAACTCAAAATATATATATATATATATATATATATATATATATATATATATATATATATATATATATATATATATATATATATATATATATATATATATATATATATACCATTCCAGATGAAAGGTACTGTGTCATTTGCTGCGTGTTTCTGCAGCGACCCAGGCTTTGCATCAATCCTGGACACTATGATTCAGACCGCCTCAAGAGGGTTGTCTCCTCCTATTTTTGTCGACGGTAAATGAATAAATAAAAAACGGTTTTCTCACAATATATTCATGACTCTATTTGTTTTGGTTTCAGAAAGATCATAATCGAAAGAAATGTTTCTCTAATTTAAAAATGGATGACAGCTGAAAAATGAAATGATTTGTATATAATCAAGATATTTCTGAACATGTGATTTCATGCAACATTAGGTTTTTCTTATAATATTGTTTTGCATACTTACCCACTATATATGTACCTTGCTTTAGACAGAATTTGGTGTTTTAGGATGTTCCATTGACGTCATCAATGCCCTTATTGGGCAGTACAAGTCAGCAAATAACTGTCCCTTCCGAAAAGACCACAGCAATGCGTTAGTGTATGCACTACCTGCTGAAAACATTGTACCTCTGTAAGAATTTATTTTCACATAGTGATGAAAGGAACTTTTGTATATAACAAAAGAATTGACCTACATGTAAGGGGCCGATATTGTTTACTGTCTTTACAAAAAAGCATATCGATTTCCGTTTCATTTCTTGATTTTAGGACATACACAGTAAACTCTTGGGTTCTTGTTCTCATAATGTATAGTGATTTAAAAAAGTTTCACAATCGTTGTCCGGGCAGTATGAGTTATGAAAGGTTTTTTTTTCAGTTTACATTCTATAATACATGTTCTTTATATGCGTTTATTTACAACCAATGACATATAACAACTATCGAAAGTCTCGCGTGAAGCGATTTCAAAGGTCGCAAATCCTTTGACTATATGCGACAAATTATGCAAGTCGCCTTAGTTTTCTAACAGAAATAACAGAAAGAGTGATATTTGTAGATGTAGAAGGATTTTAGGAGGCGTTCGAACACTAACATCATTTCTTTTTCCGTATTTACAGCAGCTGCATCCTTTGTATAAGGGGACGTACCTTAAAATGTTTTTGAAAGCAAACGCAACAGTTTTTGCTCGGCATGATTTTTTTACGTGGCACCTGTCTCGAGTAACACAGATTGAATGATTCATGTCCTTAAAAAAAAAGTGCTTACACTATTGTATAATTCCTACAGATGGATCGAATCAGGGCACAAAAAGATCACGTGTGACATAGCCAGCGCTTTAACCTACTGAGCTATCAAGGACTTACATATTTAGTTGTTAATATAGACCACTATGAAAGAAATCAGTTTCCGAAATTTTTCTCAGTTTTTTGCAAAATAGACCCCAGGACCGGGGTACCCCTAAGAAAATTTTATCTTAATTTATTCCTTTGAACAAAACCTATCCAACTATTTAATATTTTTTTTTAACATAGAGTATGAATTTAGTATTTTACCATGACGGATCATTGGAATTTATGAAATTGAAGACTAATAATAAAATTGCAAAAGCAATATGATATGTTCAAAATTCAAATTCTAAAAATTTAGAAATATATACGAAAGAAAATAACAAAACAAAACTTTGATTTTCAAAAGTGGAAATCCATCTCTCCTAGGTCAATTCTTTTGTTATTTGCAATAGCTCTTTTTTGGTAGATTTCTTATAGTATTCCCTTTAGTCTAGATCCGCGCTTTTCACCCGTTGTCGAGTTTAATCAGCAGTCGTTTCTCTTCTGCTGTCTGCTGTTTAAAGGTGGCAAAATGGTTTGTAGGAAAATGAATATTTTTACTATAGAATCTACATTCATTAAGGCTGAATAAAACATAGAGTATGAATTTAGTATTTTACCATAACGGAGCATTGGAATATATGAAATTGGGTTTTTTTAATAAAATAATTTCACGAAACCTTGAAATTCTCTCAAACACCTTCAGTTTTCATATATTTCAGGATTCGGTTGAGAATTTAACGTCGGTCAAGAGTTTAAATATGATTGCATAATCATATGAAAATTGATAAAATTACTCCAAACTCGCCTCCCTTTGTTAAAGAACATTAAAAATACAGTAGATTTTAAAATAATGCGCCGTACTGTCTCTTTAACATTGAGTTAAAAAAAACCAAATATTTGAAATCGTTTTATACCATATTTTTATGATGAGCTTAATCGTGTAAAGTAGGTAAATAGCGCCTAAAAATGCCCACATCTATCCAGCCCTCTAAAAATTTAAATATTTTCCTTTATCTTTATACAGAGCTCTTCTGATTAAGGAGTGTAACATATTCATAAATTACAAAGAACGTTTAGTTATCTTAATTATTTAAACGATGCATAGTTTAAAAAAAATGTTTTTTTTATTAGAACGATGCCAGACGGATTCAGAGAAACAGAGTTAAGTGAACGTCACTTAGAGGCTGTCATCAAATCATGGTCTTATTCGGAGGAAATGGATAAGTTAGCGAGCACGGAAAAATGGTTTAAATACCACTTTTCTAATTTTCCGACAGTTTGCATTGAAACAGACGATGGACGACCCGTGGCGTGGGAACTTCAGCAGGAGAATGGAGGCATTGGAATGCTGCATGTAGAGCCCGAATATAGGAGAAACAAACTCGGAAGCCTTGTCTCGAGAACTCTGGCGGAAAAATTAACAAATGATGGCCAACTTGTGTTTGCGTGTGTTGATGAAAATAACGAGCCTTCGATTGCATTTCACGAAAATAATGGCTCTGTGCGGTTGCCTTTCGACTTTTCTTTTATAGGATATTTTTTTGAAGCAAAATAATTAAAATAACAAAGATTTTTCCATATCTTTTTCTTTTTATAAAATATTGCACTAACATTAACATTAACATTTAGAGCACATGAATCAGGTGGTTGCCGTAGAACAGTCATCGAGTGATTATTGATCTATTGTCTGGATTTGTGTCAGACTAACAGCAATTATCTGATGATTATTTTTCCAGTGCGTTTGTGATAATGCTTCAAGCCAAATTTTGTATTGGTTTTTCATCATTGAACTTTGCCTAAAATAGCTGTGTTCGAAAGCATCAGGTTGTTGGTTTGTATCGCGTGCTAATACACTTGAAAAATCGATATGTGTCAAATATCGAACACTGTTTGGGCAAATGCGGGGTTTGATAAGAAAATGCAATTACAATAGTTACTAAATTTGCTTAAAGGTTGGATTTCGGTGTCTTTTTCTGCTTTCTGGATGTCTTGAAAATTAATTTCTTTTCAGTGCTTTAATTCTATTATAATATGCATGTACTAGTTTTAGTAATAGAGACAATCACATGATTATCATAATTTATACCCTATAGTGTATAGGGCAACAGCAAATGTCCTCCACTGCTACCAATCCTGAACCAGTCTGGTTAACGATCCCCGGCATGGTGTAATGCTTTCGTCTTGCTTTCAACTTTTCTCCAATATATTCTTGGCCTCCATCTCTTTCTCTTGATTTTTGGGCCAGTGCAGTGCTGTTCTAGTTGTCGAATGGAGGTCTTTCGTAGCACCTTCCCTATCCATCAAAAAGGAGACAAAACACAAACTTTCACTATCTCACTCATTCTTAATGTACATTATGGGGGTATATGTACCGGTATCTTATACTCAATTAACATGGTTTAGATTATTCAAAAATATTTTATTGAGTATATTATATACATTCCGTTTGATATTCTAACAATTTACTAGGTTCTCACTCTAATAGAAATAGTGTACTATTGCTATAAAAATGAAATAGGTGTATTTATAAAGAAACAAGAGGTCCATGGACCTTATCGGTCACCTGAGTAACTGCAGTGTGTGGGTTTTGCAATGTATATTCATGTGCATTATAATTACAGGGCTATTTAAATGAAATCATTTTTAATATTCAGAGATTGTTTAATCCAATAAACTTTCTGAATTCTAAAAATTATTGAAAAAATTGTAGCATAACATACATATTTTTGTATTCTTATGAAGCAGAATTTATTCAAAAACTTGTACGTGAAAAAAATAAATCACTCGCTGTGGCCTTCAACTCAACATTCAGGTATATCGACGACGTATTATCAATTAACAATTGTTATTTCCATACTTACATCGACTCGATATATCCCAGTGAACTTGAAATTAAAGATACCACAGAGTTGGCGTCATCTGTTTTATATTTGGATATTTTACTGGAAATGGACATTGATGGTAACCTAACAACAAAACTTTATGATTCACGCGATGACTTCAATTTTTCTATATAGTCAACTTTCCTTACCTATGTAGCAATATACCTTCATCACTTGCATATGGTGTTTTTTTGTCTCTCAGTTAATTTGATACGCAACGTTATGCTCTTCGTAAGAACAGTTTCTAAGGCCAGGCAAGCTACTGACAAACAAGTTGATAAAACAGGACTATTAACAGTCTCGTTTAAAGTCATCTTTTCGTAGGTTTTATGGTCGATACAACGACCTTGTCAGCAAATACTATCTTCCACTGGGTCGCATGCTGACTGACGTTTTTCATACTAATTGTTAGACCATAATTAATCATCTTATTGTCTACGGACTTTTTCGTTTTTTCCCGATTACGACAAAGAGCACACGGCGGGTGTGACCGATCAGCAGAGGATGCCTACTCCTTCTAGGCACCTGATCCTACCTCCAATGTTTGCTCAAGGTTTGTATTTTGATCATCACAAACTAATTAAATCATCAGCGTTTCGTTTTTTCCCTTTTGTGCCATTTCCAGATTTTGACATTTGCCTCGATTGTGACATGCCCAATTGTGACAAGTAGCACATGGCGGGTGCGACCGGTCAGCAGAGGATGCCTACTCCTCCTTGGCACCTGATCCTACCTAGAGCTATCTTTTTGGAGGTCCGTGTTGCTCTGCTTTGAATTTGTATTTCGTTTTATGGATTTTTGAGATGGTTGCCGGTTTGTTATTGTCATTTTTTCATACAGTGACATAATTGAACAAATCTTAAGTACAAAAAAAGGAGAGGTACTGTAGGCAAACAAATGATACCCCCCCCCCCCCCCGCTAAGGAAAAAACATTACTCAAAAGTATTTTCTATGATGCTATCTATTTAAGCGTCCATGTTCTATCAATAACGACTGCTCTATTATTTTTAAATTGTTAATGCTAATTATATGAGTACACAAACAAATTTCTATTCTTTAAATTTCATTTCATTTCAACTTAACTGTTAACGCATTAAGACATTTGTATCCTTATGATACCAAACATGACTGGAACCAAACGATAATCCACATATGAAGCAGCCATTAAATGTTTTGAATTTTCGTTATACCGGGCCCGATTTTTTTTTCCGAGAAATTTTATCCACACAATTATTTAAAATCCAGAGATAAAAATACATCGGGGCTGGCCATTTTCAGAGGGGCGGGTGGTGATAAGAATGTAACAATGTGGCCTGACACACGCAAACTTTGTTAAATTTTACCTTCTAATCATTTCCATTCATACAAGACATGACACAGACAGGAATTAAGCATTTTTTAAACAATGCTCTTGAACTTGCCCAAAAGACCTTCGGTAAAGTTCATGAAACACTTTCAGGTTATAAGCAATCTCTGTGTGAATTATTAACTTAATGTTTCTACCTAAAACGATACAAACCGGACCGGACCGGACCGGACCGGACCGGACCGAATGACCTTGAGTCAAGGTCAGGACACCCTCCCCCCCCCCCAAAGAGCAATCTTTGTGTGAAGTAAGAACTTCCAATGTTTCTCCACAAAAGGATATGGGCCAGACATGTTGCACTTTTCCTGCCTGTGATCTTGACCTTCCCTTCCCCGAATTACCTTTGAAAGAAAAAGAATATCATAGGAAAGATATGGACTGGACATAAATTTTGCACTTTTCCAGCCAGTGACAATGACCTTGTCCAAATGACCTTGGCTTAAGGTCATGACACATCCCTATGTCATAAGCAATTGTTGTGTGAAGTAAGAACATCCAATGTTTCTCCATAACAATGATATATACCGGACATTGATTTTGCACTTTTACTGCTAGTGACCTTGACCTTACCGAAATGACCATGGTTAAAGGTCATGGCACACTCCAAGGTCATTAGCATTTTTTGTGTGAAGTAAGAACATCCAATGTTTCTCCACAAGAGAGATATGAACCGGACATGATTTTTGCACTTTTCCTGCCAGTGACCTTTACCTTTCCAAAATGACCTTGCTTCAAGGTCATGACACACCCTTAGGTCATAAGCAATCTCTGTGTGAAGTGAGAACATCCAATGTTTCTCCATAAGAAAGTTATGGACCAGACAGGAATTTTGCACTTTTCCTGCCAGTGACCTTGACCTTCTCCGAATTACCTTGGACCAAGATCATGGCATATCCTCAGGTCATAAGCATTCTTTGTTTGAAGTTAGAACTCCTAATGTTTCTCCATTAAAAAGATATGGACCAGACACGAATTTTGCACTTTTCCTTCCAGTGACCTTGACCTTTCCTTACCCGAATTACCTTTGGTCAAGATCATTACACCCTCAGGTCATAAGCAATCTTTGTGTGAAGTAAGAGCTTCCAATGTTTCTCCTTAAGAAAGATATGGACCAGACACGAATTTTGCACAGACAGATGGACGGACGGACAAGGTGATTCCTATTTACCCCTAAAAAAAACTTCGTTTGCAGGGGGTATAAAAATCGGTCGAAATTACACACCCACCCTATATAAAGGAGAAGATTTTTAAAGACTGCACTAATGTTGATGCTTTTAGCCCCACCCCTTAGGCCCCAGGCAGGCAGGGGTCATGAATTTCACAACTTAAACACCCCTTCACCCATAGATGCTATATGCCAAATTTGGTTGAAATTTGTTCAGTGGTTCCAGAGAAGAAGCTAAACATGTTTAAAAGTTTACGATCGACGAACGACGACCGACGTACGACGACGGACAAAAACAGATTGCAATCGGTCACTTGAGTACATCAGATGACCTTAAAATAAATATTTTGATTTTGACCATTAAAACCATTTAGCAGATGGCGATGCAAAAGAATTGAACAGGTATGTTTGCATATGATAATAAATTTTACAAGTGTAGTAGACATTGTCCAAGTTTCAACCTTTGTCACTCTTATCATTGATGACCTTGCCTATCAAGATATGATGAACAGTAACTTATGGCTTAAAATAACGTATCGCTCTGATCGTTGTATCTCAATCTGGAACGCACATTCATTCATTCACACTTTATTTCCTCCTTAAGGAGATAATGAAGTGACATACAAATAATAAATTCTAAGAAAACGTCAAGTAATAGAGAAAAAGATGTAAGAAAAAAAAGAGAGTAACAAAAACAAATATACATAAAATATAGATTGCAGTATTGTTAACAAAAAGCTTGTCAGACCTGGAAGTCATGACGTCACACTACGTTTGAACGGAGGGCTCTTAAGTATTGGGCAGCACATGAACGTACTAGACGAACATTGGCCGGGTAAAAGGACGCATGGAAGTACTTGTCCAGAGGAGTGTATGTATGGCGGCCAATTAGAGTCAAATATATGTCATCTTCAGAGAAACCGCTTAACTCTGCAACTAGTGGAATGTCAGAATTTACAATCACGCTCCAACATCTATTTCGAAGATCGAAAGTAACTGGACACGTGCATGAGCAGTGGCAGAAGACATCTGTGAATGCGCGATTACACACCACACAGATATACAGATTTTTATTATAATTACAATGCATTTTTGTACAAAATTTGACAGTAAATTTACAGAAGTTGATTTCGTCGGGAGTTGATGGTAATTTCCATATTATAGATGCAGGTATAAAGTTATAACATGAGACGTTTTCATAGCCCGACTTACAATCTTTTCCAGGAGTCTTTGGTTGGGGAAGTTCCGTTGTACAGCTAGCCTTTTCATCGATTTCAATTGCACCAACCGTGACTGCTAATTATGCAACGGTCAACTATTTAATTTAATACTAAATTTGATACTCTATAATTTTTCCAAAAACAAAGACTACGTTGATTACCCGTTCCATATACATGTAAACTCGATATGCAGACCGTACATTTGAGAAAAAATCTGTATGATGAACTTGATCAGAAGCTAGAGAGAGAACTTCCCCTGTCAATTTTTGTAGGTTTGTTTTAGTTTGATTTTAGCATACATTTACTTTCTTGAAAATCCTTTTGTTTAAACATAGAATGAATTACAAAGGAATCCAGTCAATTTGTACGATATATAAAGAATGAACATCGGGAGTACATTAGCTTCTTTTTATTAGATATTAGATTGTTTCGGCGCATTTTCTGTTATAAATATATATATTTGAATAGACAAGTTCAACATTACACTTGAAAATTAGGTTATATTTGTACAAATGTACATGTATTAGACTAATTGTGCTTAAGACAGATCACTTACGTGTATATCTACAATAGTTTTAGGTTTGTGGGTTTCTATTTACTCGATCGACAATAGTTAATCAAGTATGACATTACCTGATCAATGTTAAATTTGATTTGTACAAAGAGCACACGGTGGGTGTGACCGGTCAGCAAAGGATGCTCACTCCTCCATGGCACCTGATCCTACCTCTATTTTTTTAAGAGGTCCGTGTTCGCTCTGCTCCTGTTTTGTAATTTTCCTTTGGACTTTTGAATTTGAACACTGTTCGTTATCAACACATGTCATTTTGTATTCATTTGAATTATCTTATCTCCTAAAACATTGCAACGTAAAGTAAACCGTAACGATTTACCCACATGGCATTCAGAAGTTGAAGTTCTATTTACTTTTCACTATTCGAACAGCGAATATTATTCTGTGGTCGGTTCAAATTCCCGAAAGCATGCTAAACGCACTTTCAAAATCCACATCAACTCGTCTTTTTTATTTAAAACAGTGATATATTAAAAATTTTCACTTCCTGCAATGACATGACAACTGCCATAGCTAGCTAACCTGGCGAAAAAGTAAGAAAAACATCATATACTATTGCAATGGGAATATCTTTAAAGAAGCTGGCTAACACCCTGTATCCCATATATGGGGTTTCATAATCGGTGAAGATAGGACCCTGGAAAAAAACCAGACGATCTTTAAAGGAAGTTGGATTTATACCACCAGTAATAGGCATAACTAGCCTGTTGAAATGGGAAATATCGTATAATACAGTTGTAAAGGGGATAACATTCAAGGGGCTGGCCACCACCCTATGTTTTTCTCGTGACGCCTCATATTTAAGAAATAAACAACGTTATTTAGTGAACATGGCGTTATGAATAGCAATTGCTCTGCTGGCATATTCCATGATGCGCGCTAGCCATTTTTTTTTACTCTCATTGATTTGTTAACAGAATAAATAGTATATGTTATAACAGTCATTCCTTTAAAATTTTAATATAGGACATGTTAAATGCACCAATTTTAGGGAGTTGGAGAAGAACACATGTATCGTATAGTGGTTTAAGACTTATGATTGATAACGTCATTGAAAAGATATGACGTCACACCTTTATGACGTCATAGTACGCCAACAGAAAGGTACATAAATCATGGTATAGTTAGGAAGAGTTATCTTTCCTTGTACATTGAATTTTGTACTGAAAAATATAAAAATTAAACACTTTTGTCTTATTGAGGTACATTTTTATTATACAATAATAAATAACATTTGTAATTGATAAAAATCAAATATGAATAAAACTAAAATGCCTTGTATTGTTTTTTTAAACTTTAGATATTTTATATTTAACACCACACATTTTTGTTATTAGAAATATACACTATATATACGAGTAACAATCATTTTAATATGGTTGAGAATTAGCTATTTAAAACGAGTAAATATCATTATAATCTTGTTGAGAATTCGCTATTTGAAAGTCTGTGATGCAATTGCGCATACAGGGAGAGCAATTGCGATTATAGAAAAATAAATGCAATGCTCCGTGTGGTCTTATAGTATGAAAGAACAATGGATATGCAAATATATCTCTATGTTTGTTCGGTGAGAATTAATATTTGGCAATATGGCCGTAATTGTCGACGCTTCGCAGACTCATTTCGACATTTCATATCATTTAATACAGAAACCGCATGTCGTAAGTTCTTAAAATATTTGGAGTAGTTGTCCTTTGAAATTCTTTAAAATTAGAGTAGTTGCCCTTTGAATATTATCGTCACATTGTTATGTCTGGAGCAGAACAAAAATAGCAGCGTCGAGATTTTCTCTAATCTCTGAAGAGGAAAGGGATAAAACGTTTAAAATTGAATAGCAACAAAACAATGTAAGTAAACATTAGTGAAGCGAAGATTTTCAAAGAGTATTTAAAAGGTGAGATTGATAATTTTGAAGAGTTTAAATGAGTTTAATTGGAAGAGATGTTAGGCAACTTGTATACATGGGTTTGCGTAGATCATCGCTTTTTGTGAATAATTGTATCACTTGATAGTTCTCGGGAAAACAAAATACTTATTAGATTTGTTACTGACTGACTACATAAATATATTGGGTTAATCATTCTCATTGATGGCTCGGCTTCGCCTCGTCATCTATGAGATTGATCAACCCGATATATTTCTGTAGTCAGTCAGTAACAAACCTAATAAGTAATAGTATCCCAAATTGTGGGCTTCATAATCGGTGAAGATGGGGTCCCGGAAGAGACCAGCACTCATAAGAAATTGGGCTTACATGACCATTTACAGGCCTAGCTAGCCCGGTGAAAATGGAAAATTTCGTATGATACAGTGGTAATGAGAGTACCTTACTTTAGGTTCTTTTGAGGGTCGATAGGACTTTCCCTGAGACCCATCTCCACCAAATATGAAGGCCCAAATATGGGAATATGGGATACAGGCTGTTAGCCTGCCTCTTGAAAGGTAATCTAATTAAACCTGTATTATACGAAATTTCCTATATTCACCAGGCTAGCAAGGCCTGTTACTGATCCTGTAAACCCAATTTCTTTTGAGGGTCGTCTGAGCTTTCCCGGGTCCCCATCCTCACCAAATTTGAGGACCGAAATATGGGATACAGGGTGTTAACAAGGCCTGTGAATAGTATTCTCATTGCAAACAAAATAAGACGAATTTCTTACCTTCTAGCCAGGTTAGTTAATTATGTCAATGCATATGTCATGCCACCAAGTAAATTTTTTTACTATATTCCTTGTACTTTCAAATATGATTGAACATCGATTTTTTAGGAAGGGGGGGGTTCGGACCCTCACCACCCTTCTTTAATCCGCCCCCTTAACCGTTTGATTTTTAAAGGAGGTGGCAAAGTTAAATTTTGTTTGTAATAATTATTAGGGCCATACTTTCTATGACATAAAATGTTATGATTATCGATAGAATTGATTTAAATTTATTCGCGTGCAAACAGTTCAGTCCCAAATCGTACATAAAGGGTCGCTCATGTGTATTATAGGATGGAATATTATCCTTTATGTAAATTACAATTTTCTCTTTATCAATATCAAATAAATTAAACTTGTGTAAAAATATGTTGTATCGTGGTCAATAAAAAAATTTATCATTGTATTCTATTTAAGGGATTGGTCCACTTCCGGTTAATGAGGAGGAAGCACCTTTTGAAAAAGAAGATGGTGTTGGTAGACAACTGGCCGGACTTTTCTGTCCTTCTTATCGTGGATAAACAGCCACATCATTCTCGGCAATGCTATCACTCTCACTGTTGTCCCCTTTAGATCTTTTTCTTTCTCACTTATTTATTGAAAAGGTTAGGTTTTATATACCGGTAAACAAAGTAGAACTTGTATACCGCGACTTTACGAATTCTGAATAGCAAGTGCCAAACCTTTGTGAAAAATGAATGATAATTGTAAATAAATAAACAAGAAGACTTTTGACATAGTTTATATTACTTAACGTGATATTGTCACCAAATTTGATAGACATAATTAGCAAAACAAACACAAACATTTAAATATACAATGTATCCTGGTATATCTAATAATCTTAAATTTAAAACTGCAAAAATAAGGTCACGAGTAATATTTCTGTAAATAGGACCTAAAATCAAATAATATTGAATCTTAAATCAATTATTAAACTATTCTATGTACATAAAATGGAATATATATTTTTTTTCTTTTTACGATGAACAAACACAAAAATACCTTTTCAACAAATGGAATGAAACTTAACATATCATTATCTTAGTTATGACTTTTATAAAAATATATATATATTTAACAGTAATTATGTCTACTTATTTTTTTTATTGACCATCGTATGTAATTGACATTTTTTCTATCACTTATTCAAATGCACACACAAACATGTACGGTAAATTTATCATATTTATCGGTAGAGGAGTGAGACTTGGTTGGTATCTGTATGTTTCTGCAAAGGACCTGGATTTGCATCCAACCTGGAGATTATACTTGAATTTGTCTCCAGAGAGATATCCCCACCTCAATATATTGTTGGTAAAAAAAAAATTAATTATATTAGAGAAGAAACAAATCGGTCTACTTAACTCTTAACGTTGAAACGTTCCGGGTTATGATTTTTTTAATTAAAAGAATAAAGGTACATGTATATAAGACGACTTATGTTGATGAATAAACATTGCTGTTGTGTAGGGTGTACCTCTGACGTCATGGACGCCCTCATCGGTGCAAACCAGTCGGCAAATAGCCGCCCCTTTCGACGAAAGTACGCCGATGCCATTGTTTATACAATGCCTGCTGAAAATATTGTTCCTCTGTAAGCATTGATCTTTATATATTGAAGTTTAATTACATACCACAAGCAAAGACCCACAACACGTATAGTACAATGTTCCGTTTAGGTTGTTTCAATTTTCATTGTGACCTACGATAAGTACCATGATATAAATGCGTTTTTACTTCTTCCTCTCAAGTCTTTTCATTTCTCATTCAGAAAACTATTTTGAGAGTGAAAGCTGTTAATGATCTGAATTCAGATATAGCTCGAAAATTTTGATTTATTGTTTACGTAGAAACAGATATTTTTTCCAGACCAGTTCCAGACGGATTCCATATATCTGAACTAAGTGAAATCCATACAGAAATTGTACACAAGTCATGGCCTTTTACAAGCAACGAAAAGTGGATCCAGTACCTAATCACTAATTTCCAATCAGTATTGATCGAAACAGACGACGGACGTCCCGTTGCCTGGGAATTTCAGCAGGAATATGGTGCTGTAGGGATGCTGCTGGTAAACCCCGAATATCGGAGAAGGAAATTAGGAAGCATCGTCACAAGAACCCTGGCGGAAAAAATGACCAAGGACAGACAACTCGTGTTTGCCCTTGTTGAGGAAAATAACGCCATTTCAATTGGATTTCATGAGAAAAATGGTTATGTGCGCATGCCTTTTAAATTTTCTTTTATGGAGTATTTTCAAGAAGCGAAGGAAAATTAAGAACATTTAAAGTCTTTACCTTTTTTAACAAAAATGAAATATGTGTTTATACAACATTTTGAATAACACAAAATGGATATAATATTTATAATTAATTAATTATTCAAATCGCTTAATGCTATGAATTTGTTCTGTTTAAATAAAAGGAATATATGTATGTGCTTTTATTTATTATATGTGAACGTTTATCAAGAGTATTTAATTTATATCAAATAGACAAAAATTTATTAAGGACAGGACTAATAATCATATCCCAACCAGAACATTGCAAGCAAGTCGAGGTACAAGTTAATCAATTAATCCACAAACGAAAGTTCTTTCTTTTAACCCAATTCAAGCTGCAAAGCACAGTGTCATGTACGTTTATGTTATGGTAATCACCTGGTTCTAGATCGCAGATTTTCTTTTTCAATCAGTTTCATGTTATCACGTAAAGTCTTACTTTTGTTTTTTGCAAAATACATTAAGAAATTTTTATCCTTGTGTTTTAGAAGCTCTCAATTTGGCTTAACGAGTTATCTAATGATCTTTTTCTAATGTTTCTATTGTAGTTTTATTTTCACAATATGATACATTTAATTTCCAATACCCTGGTCTTCTGTTATTTTTTATAATCTTTAGACAACATTAAAAAAAATCTACTAGTATTGTCACTCATTCTTTTACCCGAATGCGTCAGTGAAATTTTTCTTCATAACATGTTTTCTAATCTTAGAAAAAATATTACTTATAAAAACATAATCGATTCTGCTTGTAGGAATATCGTTGGCATTGCAGCATGTAAAACCTTTACAATTTGGATACATCTTTTTTCAATATATCAAACATATTTGTTTAACCAAGTTAATAAGAAACGTGAATTTTTGTCTTGTTCATTTTGACAATTAAAATCCCCACATAATAGAACATTTTCACTTTCTTTTTGCGTATTTATTTACAAAGCTTGGTAGCTTTTTAAAAAATCTATTATGCTTTGAAAATTCTTTGGGATATATATATATATATATATATATATATATATATATATATATATATATATATATATATATATATATATATATATATATATATATATATATTTTATATATATATGTGTGTGTGTGTGTGTGTGTGTGTGTGTGTGTGTGTGTGTATTAACACGGTGAATCTATAATTATTTATCTTTAAGTTTAGAAATGATTTTTTGTCGTCATGAGATATATTCACATTATTAACTTGCACTTCAAGAGTAGACTTTTTTTTGAAAAGAAGAGACACTCCTCTTCTATTAACAGAATCGCTCAAAGCGTGATATGATTTACTCTTTCATTCAAAATTATACTTTTGAAAATTTCTATCAATAAAATGATTTTCTTGTAAAAATATAATATCAGTTTTTGTCAATTTTAGCCATGTATAACATTTGTTCCTTTAGTTTTTAATAAAATTCAAACCTTTTAAATTCACTGAAAATAGCTTAAAGTTTTCCATTTAAAATAAAATGAAGAAAGAACCTATATACACATTCATGGTCACATCCAAGGCCTCTCCATGCACAAAGAAACGAAATGTGTAGAAAAAAAAAACGACTTATGTATATTTTCTGCTCGCCACCTTCATATTCCGCATGGATCACCATGAAAAGAAAGAATTTCGTTGTTCAAATAATAGCGATGGGAGGTTTATGCATCATATTAGCGTACGTATATTCATTTAACGGGAACGCGGTCAGATTTCCTTTTTTTATCTTCCCGTGATACACATATTAATAATATCAAAGAATAATCTCAACATTCTAAGCAAATAATACTAGCCAAAAAGATAGCTTCATTAATAAAATGGAGGAGAAATAAAAATTGTATATAAACTTACCCAAACAAATGGTAAAACTCGAACTTTTGACACAAACTATTAAAAAAATGGAAAGAGAAATTAAAACTCACATAGACACCTCATCCCAAATGTCCTCATTTGGTTTTGGGTTTTTTTAAGAAGTTGCCTTTGATTTCATTAGATATTTATATAACTTTTTAACTATACATCCATATCTTCAGAATTATTTTTTGCATTTTTTCAACATAAAATTATTTTTTGTAAGCAGTCGACAGTAATGGTATAAAAATGTTTGAAGTTGTTTTTTAAGTATTGGTTTTGACCTTATTTTTTAATTGTAAATGACAGATGTTATAAAGAATCATAATGGTGATTGATTTTTGTTATTAAGTGATTTAAGTGATTTATTAAGAAACCAGAAAGCCAAATGAAAATTGTATAACAACCATTTGTACATACACATATTAACTAAAAAATCGCACCCTGGGCTTAATCCTTGCAAGCAGAAAACCTCCATGGGCAAACCCCCCCTCCAAACCCCCCCCCCCCCCCGAAAACTCGAATACGACCACAGTATTCCTAATTAATTGTGAAAAAAGTGCATGATTAGTTATTACGTCATTAAAACTTTTTATAAACATGCATCCAGTCGACAAGGAATAAATGTTAAGAATTTGATTATTTGAATCACATCTATCTGTTAAGTTTTCGCTATTGGAAAAGCGAATTAGTTATTTATTATCAAACTATCATGTTTCCATTACCTTAATACACTGTATGTTATTGTATTTTTTCTTCAAAAATTATTCGATGAGGAAGTACAGGCAATAATTGAGGTAGTTTTGAAATAAAAAAGAATTTATAAATTTCTCTATAGGTTTACGTTTAAGTGTGTGATGGGACGCTCTACATTTCGTAAGAGGTCAGAGATATCTTATTAAGTATGAGTATTTAATTTGTCATCTCCTTTACAGGCCTTGGTCAACATAATGGCTGTCCGAGAAGTTCTCCCTGAAGAGTATGATGAACTTGATCGGAAGCTAGAGAAAGAACTGCCTCTGTCTATTTTTGTGAGTTTTTTTTAGTTCTCTATTAAGGAAGCTCATTTTTATTCATGAATTAAAAATAAAAATGATTATATGTTTTCAGAAAATAATACTGTATCTATCGGGTCATGATTTCGGTATATATACCCGTTCTTCCGAAGTTTTTCTTTTTAATTAACTAATTGAGACGGTTGTGACACATTTTCATAGAAATAGGAAGATTTCTTTTTAAAGCAATTTCGTACATTTGAAAATGACATCAAACAAAGTTACATTTTTAGACCAAAAACATTAAAGCACATAAGGATTCACACATACGGGGGTTGTAACAAATTTATGTAGAATGAACCCCCCCCCCAAAAAAAAAATCTGATGATATTATTATTAAAAATTTATTGAAAAACCACACTTCTTTTACATAAACTCAAAAAGCACATTTAATCTCTTTTGTAAAAGAAAATATTATAACTACAAACGATCTATTGATGAAAAAGACACCCCCCTCTAATTCTAATAAAAAGTCTGACGTCTTTTTCCTGTATTGCGTCAGCATTCTGTCACATTTTTGTCCTTTTCATACCGTAGTCATGAGGTTTTATTTTTTTTTTACGCGATCTTATTTTACTTATATGTTATTATCTATGTTACTTGACTACAAAATCGCAAAACAAAAAAATAAATTAAGGGACTTCGTTACTTTAATTTACTTTTAAAAAGTCGTCTTAAGAGTCATTTCAGAATCTTTGCAACTTTTCATTCGCTGGTGGTGCTTAAAATGCTGACGTCGCCATTGCACAACGTATTAACAGTTTAATATGTCAAATGATGCTTTTTGAAAATCATTCAAATGTCCGTTACCACCCATATACTTCGTTAAATAATAAACCAGCAAAAACCAAACTCATCAATAAGTTTTCTGATTTCTTAATTCAGAAATAATTTTTTCCCACCATGTTAATTTATTTTTCACTTTGGTTTTATTATTGCACTGTCTGAATAATATCTAGAATGTTTTCATTAAATCAAGTGTTTTTTTTTTTACAATAGGCTATTTGCATTATTCAAATAGCATAACCTCGTTTATCTATATGTGTCTTCTATAAACTGAAGAATGTTAATTGTGACACAATTTTGTAACACCCCTCGTATGTTGTGATTAAGCATATCGTATATATTATTTTCATTGTCGATAAGATACGAGGACACGTGTAAGCTTGAACCCCCCCCCCCCCAGTTCCTTAAATCCTTTCTACGGACATCAACTTTATAATCAAGTAGAGAGTTCATGCCCTGGAGCTTGGAACTTTTAAAAGGAATCATGACGCGTTTGGATAGCAAAGGAGTTATGTGTTAGTTGGTGTTTATTTTCTTTTATAATCTGAACGAACTTATATTTCTAAACTTTGCCTCAATATTTTAGTTCCGAGAGATATAATTTGTATATAATTAAAACATAGGTCGTTACAGGTTCATAATGGGTTGCATATATGTAGCGTAATAGAAGAGAACAAAGCTATATGTGTGTGTGTGTGTGTGTGTGTGTGTGTGTGTGTGTATCAATCACTAAAAATAGCTAACGACACGAACAATTGACTTCTTCAGGACAAAAGTAATAAATTACATGAGTAAAAACAAAGAAAACAAATTCTATACTCTGTCCCGAGTTTTTGCTTCCACCACTTTTTGCTTGATATTTCGATAATCATAAATACCTTTGTGCTCAAACTATGTTCATCCACTAATATGAAAAATGTCCAGATTATCTGTTTTGAAACGCCCCCTCTACCGCTCCAGGTTTCAATACACATCCCAAAATAGAAAGTCTACGGAGATTTAGCATTGCATCAGCCATTATTACGCCCGGATGATAACGTTGAAAAATTGTGCGAGGTGTCCCGAGAACTTCCGAATGGAGAAAAGATGTAAACATTTCCCATTATAAATCTCCGTAAGAAATTTGTTTTCGTTCCTGTGAACTTTTATGAGTAAAAAATGATAATTTGTCAATGAAGATATCTTGGATATTTTTCCTTTTATCGATTTCAACAGCATTTCTTTCACAGGTATGTGTATTTTTATTAAAAATCATAAAAAAGTGATGGAAGCAATAACTTGGGACAGACTATAGCACTACAATTAAAAAAAGTATAGAACATTTTAGTTTATCTTATAATTATTTTATTTTAATCTTATTTTTTAGAGGCCCGTGTTTGCTCTGCTGATGTTTAGTATTTTTTCTTCGATTTTTACCACTGTTCGTTATCATCACATGTCATAGTTAATTCCTTTAGTAATGTTAGTGTCATTTTATTTGTGCTAATGATGAAAAGACATATCAGTTACGAAATGTTGAAATTTTCACATTACTTATTTCGTAACATTCGTAATATTCAAATTATTTCATTTATTTATCAGGGTGAACATCAAGAAGTTTGTTGACTGTATATACTCAGCAAAGTGTTTGTAAAGAGTTTAAATATAAAACTTTTTAAAACTAATGTTGAGAAAGCAATCGCCATCTGGGTTTATCGGATGCACTACAGAGGGCTATAAAAAAATCGACTCATTTGAAACATAAATTACATCATTTGTTAAATTCATAAAGAGTAATTATTTCGTCAAATGTGATTTCAAATCTTACAAAAATGACATGTATGTATAACTTTCCAACAGAGTAGTATATATTAATTGTTCCGGTCAAACAACTCGACCCGTAGATCGTTCATTAAAGAGATAAATTAAGGAACACTCGATGATATTTCATTGTATTTAAGGCACTGGTCCATTTCCGGTTAATAAGGAGAAAGCACCTGTTGACAGAGAAGATGGTTTTGGTGGACAGTTGGCCGGACTTCTATGTCTTTGTTATTCTGGATAGACAGGTGTGTCTCAACAATGCTATAAAACTCACTGTTTGTGTATACAATAGCCCTCCCACCTTATATTAATTAAAAGATTATGATTTTACATTAGGGTCCTCGACATACTAAAATTTTATTTGATAGATAAAAAAAAATAAAGTATCCATTTTATAACATGATTTCACAAATCAGAGATCAAAATCGGCTTTCAATCATTTTATTTGATTTTTGTTTACTTTTTCCAGTGAAATGGGAAAAAAAGTCAGTAAAATCCAAACCGATCCCAATGGAAGAAAAAAACCCCTGAACCCGATCATAAGTATTGAAAAACTAATATTTTATATAAAAAATGCAGTTTTTATATTTATTATACAATTAGTAAATTCACAAACCCTTTTATAACTTAACAACTTGGAAATAATGCAAAATTCATATGATTTTATTCGGCATCAGTTTAGTTATAATCGGGATCGGTTCGAATTCAAGAATTTCCTATTTTTCTCGAATTCAATATTTCGTGTCAATTTCTTGTATAAAAAAACATGGTTGTATGACTTGACTTATTCCTGTTCGCTCCTTGGGGAGCATAGGGCCGCAACCACTCCTCGCCAGCGGACTTTTTTGGGCGACTTTCCTTAACGGCATGGACCGACGTGAATCCTGTCTCTTTCTTCTTTAAATTTGTTACATGATTGTATAGCATTTGTTTAATGCAAATTTCAGTTGATTGTAGTTTTTAACAATGGGTCTAAAAAATATCTACAATTCTTGATTTTCATAATTTTTTTTCAAAATGAAGTTAATTCGATCGTCTTTGACATGTATTTATAAATACTTGCATTGTGTATCTATATTGATACATAATTTTAAGCTCTTAAATATCATGTTCGCAGCCAAAACTATGTTTCCAGTTGCTATGAAAAGATTTTTATAAAATCATATCAAATAATTTTAAGCTGATGTCACTCCCATTTGTTGTTAACTCATTTAAAACAATAATTCCGTACTGATCCATCAAATAATGTATAGGTGTTTCGAGCTACCTTTTACAAAGTGAAATTTGTATACCGCAATTTTACAATTAAGAATATCAAGTACCAAACCGGTGTGATAGTATAAATAACAAAGATAAAACAATATCTCTATTAACGCATACGCAAAGGAATTTACTTACATTACATCTTTCATATGTATCGGTAGATGAGAGAAACTTGGATGTATTCCGTATGTTTCTGCAAAGGACCTGAATTTGCACCAAATTTAGAGAATATTCTTCAGTTTGCCTCAAGAGAGACAACCCCACCTCTGTCTATCGTTGGTAACGTAACTTAGCCAATTTAATTGTAAAAAGCTAACGATTTGGTCTTTCCTAATATCGTTACAAAGTTTTGTTTCGCTTTTAGACATCGAAAAAGATATGCAAGTGTACTATGTTAATGAATAAACATTGATTCTATGTAGGATGTACCTCTGACGTCATGGATGCCCTCATCAGTGCACACCAGTCAACAAATAGCTGCCCTTTCCGACGAAAGGGCGTCAATGTCATTGTCTATATGCTGCCTGCTGAAAATATTGTTCGTCTGTAAGCATTTATCCTAATCTATGGAATATAAATAACATATCACAAGCAAAGACTCACAAAACGACTTATGTCCGGTTTATGTTCTGTCGATTATCACTATAGGAGACAAAGAGGATGTGTTTCAAAGAGTCATAATTAACATCATATTATATGCATCAATATTTTTATTAACAGCCAAAGTTTCATTAAAAAACTCATATCTAGATCTGATGAATAATTTGTTGACCATTCACCACCTAAAACACAAATATGTGAATAACTTTTAACGTATTATTTATATCATCGCGCATTTCAACAGTTTTTGTCCGTTTCTTAGGAGTTCAGTCCATATTATTACCACTTCTCGTTGCCCTGCGTCATTTTATTAATCAATTTTAATGAAGACTGGTTTTTGTTACTTATGTCCAACGAAACAATATTTCTAGTCAAGCCTTGATACATAGACTATTATGACAATACCTAATTGTGGCATTCGATATTTTTTGTTTAACCTCAGTTTATGGAATGATAAATTTTGATTTTAAATAGATTATTGTTTACAAAACACAAAATTAGGCCGTGCTCCATGACCACATTTTGGAGGTTTTAGATATTTTTGAAATAGAAAGGAATTATTTTTTTAAGCTCAAGCTAATTGAAAACTTTATCAAATTGCGTTTTCCAAATTTAGTAATAATATAACGCTAAGTAACAAAAAAGCTATATCAAAATTAAAGTATTCGTAACTTGAATTGAGATCTCGTTATTACGAGTTAATTATCTCATTATTACGAGAAAATATCTCGTAATTACGAGTTAATTATCTCATAATTACGAGAAAATATCTTGTTATAATAACATACATAGTCATAGTAGTTATAATTTGATTTCATTGTGAAACAATAAATTTATAATAAGTGTTCCTTGTTCATCAGATCTTAACTTCCAAGTCGATTAATCAACCTTTCAGTCTAGTTTTTTGCTTTAAAAAAAACGTAAATTCAATTTTGATTACTTTTAAAGAACAACAATCATTATTATTAATTTCTACATAAAATGATCGGATTTGACATATTATCTTACATTTAGTAGTGGAAAGAACTTCATGTTATTAAAATAACATGAAGTTCTTTCCACTACTAAATGTAAGATATATAGTTATCTGTAACTAATGTAATTGTGTTTTTATGACTAGGACTACCAGGTTTTTACTTCAAAGTTGGATTGTAATATTAATATACGTTGAAAAGTAAATACTTTTCAACGTATATTAATATTACAATCCAACTTTGAAGTAAAAACCTGGTAGTCCTAGTCATAAAAACACAATTACATTAGTTACAGATAACTATATAGTTTCAATCATGGATATACGGGATTTACCTCGGATTATGTTTTATATTTTCATACACAACCTATATTGAAAATAATTGTTTATGTATATTAACATTTTAGAGTCTAAATTTAATGACTGTTCATCCATTTTACATAAAGAGGCTCAGAGAGTACATGAAGAACAATGAAACGCACCATTTTATAAATATCTTTTCTCGTTATTATGAGATCTTTTCTCCTAATAACGAGATAATTAACTCGTAATTACGAGATTATTAACTCGTAATAACGACATCTTTTCTCGTAATAACGAGAAAATTAACTCGTAATAACGAGATAATTAAATCGTAATAACGAGATAATTATCTCGTTCTTACGAGATAATTATCTCGTTATTACGAGATAATTATATCGTAATAACGAGATAATTATATCGTAATAACGAGATAATTATATCGTAATAACGAGATCTTTTCTCGTAATTACGAGATAATTAACTCGTAATAACGCGATCTTTTCTCGTAATTAGATAAAAATATTGTTTTATGTGGCCCTACTCGTTTTTTGCAGAATTAATACTGTTATGTTTCAAACAGTTTATTTTTTTTTCAGAACAATTCCAGACGGATTCCAAAAATATGAAATAAATGAAATCCATATAGAGATTGTACACAAGTCCTGGTCTTATGCAAGGAGAAAAAAATGGACTAACTACCAAATCTGTAATTTCCAATCAGTATTGATCGAAACAGACGATGGACGCCCCGTGGCCTGAGAACTTTAGCATGAATACAGTGGTATAGGGATGCTGCATGTTAAACCCGAATATAGAAGAAACAAATTAGGAAGCATCGCTACAAGAACCCTGGCGAATAAACCAATCAAGGACGGACAACTCGTGTTTGTTTGTTGATAAAAATAACGACATCTCCATTGCATTTCATGAAAATAATGGTTATGTACGCATGCCGTTTAAGTATTCGTTCATGGATTTCTTTTATATTTTTTGTTTAAAAAGTTGAAAAACGTTTGCCATAGCTATAGTAATACAAAATGTCTTTGCTGGACCCTGCTCAATCTTGTGTAGAACAATTGGTCTGACTATGATGTCTTTATTTGGCGACAGATTGTAAAGACATGCACACTGTAACTTGTAATATTATACATTAAAATATTTAATGTGAAACCGACAATGTACAAAACAGTTGTGGAAAAATATAGAATTACATGTAATTACAGTTCATGCAATATGTTAGAAAACTGTGTATTTTAAGATACTAGATGAAACTTTTATCATTAAAAACTGTATTTTGAAATCATGCTAGTATGATGATTTGTATAATGAAACTTTATGCAAAAACCAATGTAAAAACTGAGCTGTGGAGATTAAGAATATGTTATCAAGTATAAGACAAATGAACTTAACGGTGGATTAATTTTTGAAAAGTAATTTAAGAACAAAGAATAAGATGATCTATTGAGTACATAATATTACCTTTTAAAGTGTTTACATGTTTACATATATGTTAAGATATTAAGAGATGATTTCTTTTTGTTGAACTTTATACAAGCTTCCATCTCCTCATCTTTGACGTTAAAACTAGAAGCTTGGACTTTGGGTATTTGTGTCAAACAGCATTGTGACGTAGGCATGTCTATTTCATTGAAGGCCACTCATAGGTTTTTTTCTGCTGTTGCAACAATTAACATTGTTAGTAGCGATCCCCCCAAGGATTAATTTTTGATCCGCGACTGACCTAGTAATAACATCAATAGTAAAACAGACTATACTATTTTATGCAGAACGTGCTAAGTCTTGAAAATGGCTCGAAATATAAAGTTTTCGTACAAAACAGACACCCCTTCCTTTTTTTAAAAGCATGGTATTGCACACCAAAAGCATAAAACATGACTATGATTTTATCAAGCAACCCAATGTTTACATTTTCAATACGTGTAGAGTGGTTGAACACGAACGATAACTCTTTTCTGAATATCATCGTTTAGTTTAAATAACCGCTAGATGATGAAATAAGACATATATCTTAATAGATGTTCATGTTTTAACATATATCAAAGTAGGATATAAATATTATCCGAACACTTTTACTTCCGCTCGAAATTTCACAGGAACTGAACATTTTTCGGGGAAGTCTCGTGAACTTTCATTCGAGCACCTTTGGATTTATTACATACTTGGCAATGATAAAGAAAACATTCCGAATACATTTTCAGTGGTGTCTTTGAAATCAACAAGATTTGTATGGCTGTTGAGCTAAGACTACGCAATCGGTGTATATTTCGCTTAAAATCAATGTCATTGTTAACTTGTTTTGACGCAAGAAATAGACAGTCACGTTCTACTGAAAGTCCGAGCCTTGTTAAAATGGTTTTAAGACTGATAAATGCTTCATAATTTGTAGTGCAATGTACATGTACTGGTTGTAATGTACTTGATATGGTTGTAAATATATATGTTTGAACTTTCCCGCTTTTCTTGTTTTCTTTTTAAACCTGTTACTTGAGTGACGTTTACACTGCTCATTTTAAATACCTCACTCCTGAGCCGAGTTCAACAGAGCAAGCGCTCGCGAGCGGTCGCCAAAAGTCCCTATACCCTCAACACAAATTTTGGCGAGCGCGAGCGCTCTGTTGAACTCGCCTCAGTCCTTGCACAGGTCGAGACCACTAGATTTTCTGACGTCGGCATAAATTTGCATACTGAATAAGCAATCTGTTTTCAGTACCGATCAGACCCAACTTAATACTAGATTAAACCCCAACTAAACCCTGGGTTTACTGTAGGAGTTTACTTTTTAGCTCACCTGAGCTGAAAGCTCAAGTGAGCTTTTCTGATCAAAATTTGTCCTTTGTCTGTCGTCGTTGGCGTTGTTGTCGTTGTAAACTTTTCACATTTTCATCTTCTTCTCCAGAACCACTGGGCAGATTTCAACCAAACTTGGCACAAAGCATCACTGGGTAAAGGGGATTCAAGTTTGTTCAAATGGAGGGGCCACACCCTTTTTAAAGGGGAGATACTATAGAATTATTTAAAATTTGTAGGTATTTTTCAAAAATCTTCTTCTCAAAAACTATTAGGCCAGAAATTCTGTAACTTGTATGGAAGCATCCTCAGGTAGTGTAGATTCAAGTTTGTTCAAATCATGGTCCCCGGGGGTAGGGTGGGGCCACAATGGTGGGATGATTTTTACAAGGGAATATATAGAGTAAATCTTTAAAAATCTTCTTCTCAAAAACTATTAGGCCAGAAAAGCTCAAATTTGAGTGGAAACATCCTCCGATAGTGTAGATTCAAATTTGTTTAAATCATTGTCCCCGGGGGTAGGGTGGGGCCACCATGTTGGGATGAATTTTTACAAAGGAATATATAGAGAAAATCTTTAAAAATCTTCTTCTAAAAAACTATTAGGCCAGAAAAGCTCAAATTGGAGTAGAAGCATCCTCAGATGGTGTAGATTTAAGTCTGTTTAAATCATGGTCCCCGGGGGTAGGGTGGGGCAACAATGGGGGTGAATTTTAACATAGGAATATATAGAGACAATCTTTAAAAATCTTCTTCTCATAAAACTATTAGGCCAGAAATGCTCCAATTTGAGCAGAGGCATCCTCAGATAGTGTAGATTCAAGTTTGTTAAAATCATGGTCCCCGGGGGTAGGGTGGGGCCACAATGGGGGGATGAATTTTTACATAGGAATATATAGAGAAAATCTTTAAAAATCTTCTTCTCAAAAACTATTAGACCAGAAAAGTTCAAATTGGAGTGGAAGCATCCTTCGATAGTGTTGATTCAAGTTTGTTTATATCATGGTCCCCGGGGGTAGGGTGGGGCCACAATGGGGGATGAATTTTTACATTGCAATATATAGAGACAATCTTTAAAAATCTTCTTCTCAAAAACTATTAGGCCAGAAAAGCTCAAATTGGAGTGGAAGCATCCTCAGATAGTGTAGATTCAAGTTTGTTAAAATCATGGTCCCCGGGGATAGGGTGGGGCCACAATTGGGGGATGAATTTTTACATAGGAATATATAGAGACAATCTTTAAAAATCTTCTTCTCAAAAACTATTAGGCCAGAAATACTCCAGTTTGAGCAGAGGCATCCTCAGATAGTGTAGATTCAAGTTTGTTAAAATCATGGTCCCCGGGGATAGGGTGGGGCCATAATGGGGGATGAATTTTTACAAAGGAATATATAGAGAAAATCTTTAAAAATCTTCTTCTAAAAAACTTATAGACCAGAAATGCTCCAATTTGAGCAGAGGCATCCTCAGATAGTGTAGATTCAAGTTTGTTTAAATCATGGTCCCCGAGGGTAGGGTGGGGCCACAATGGGGGATGAATTTTTACAAAGGAATATATAGAGAAAATCTTTAAAAATCTTCTTCTCAAAAACTATTAGGCCAGAAAAGCTCAAATTGGAGTGGAAGCATCCTCAGATAGTGTAGATTCAAGTTTGTTAAAATCATGGTCCCCGGGGGTAGGATGGGGCCACAATGGGGGGATGAATTTTTACATAGGAATATATAGAGAAAATCTTTAAAACTCTTCTTCTCAAAAACTATTAGGCTAAAAAAGCTCATATTGGAGTGGAAGCATCCTCAGATAGTGTATATTCAAGTTTGATTAAATCATGGTCCCCGGTGGTAGGGTGGGGCCACAATGGAGGATGAATTTTTACATACTAGGAATATATAGAGAAAATCTTTAAAGATCTTTTTCTCAAAAACTATTTGGCCAGAAAAGCTCCAATTTGAGCGGAAGCATCCTCAGATAGTGTAGATTCAAGTTTGTTCAAATCATGGTCCCCGGGGGTAGGGTGGGGCCACAATGGGGGGATGAATTTTTACATAGGAATATATAGAAAAAATCTTTTAAAATCTTTTCCTTTAAAAACTATTAGGCCAGAAAGGGTCAAACTTTTGTGGAGGCATCCTCAGATAGTGTAGATTCAAGTTTGTTTACATCATGGTCCTCGGGGGTAGGGCGGGGCCACAATGGGGGGATGAATTTTTACATAGGAATATATAGAGAAAATCTTTAAAAGTATTCTGGGAAAGTGTTCAGTCCAAAAAGTAGTAACTTGCGTGAAAGCACGGGTTGTGCAGATTAAAGTTGGATCAAACCATGATTCCCTAGAGAAAAGTGGGGCCACAAAATGGGGTGTTATATAGGAATAGAGAAAAATCTTCTTACAGGTACAACAACAAAAGGGGCTGTGTATTTACCATATAAATATGTGGATAAAAATCGGCAGATGTTTTAAATTTTTTGAGCAAGATCTTCTGTACTTAGTTGTCAAGATATTTTGATTTTGATACTGTAATGCTAATTTGATCAGAGTTAAGGCTATTGTTGCTCAGGTGAGCGATGTGGCCCCTGGGCCTCTTGTTAAAAATTTGGTTCCACGCGGGATTTACGTTGGGTCCACTCCAGGTTTACTTTGAGTTTACGGGCGGTTTGCATTTTGGGTCCTCTTTAAACACTGGAATGTGAAGCAGACCCGTCTTTTATCTTACTGCCTGTAATTCCCACCCCTTGTATATTCCAAATACACATGTTGCGTCTGCCTCAGGGGTCTACTTTTGATCGGTGTTTACTCTCTTGGTTTACTTTGGGTTTACTTGGGGTTTACTCTGGGTCTGCTCTAGTAAACCCAGAGTAAATCCCGGAAGTAAACCCAGGGTTTAGACTGGGTATACTTTCTGTTAGCTTGGATCTGATAGGTACTGTACTTTTATCGACAAACCAATAATGTGAATAGGTTTGCAGGGCATTGTGGGCAATTACAAGTTCCAGTGTATACAAAGCATATTAAAAATATAAACCATTTTAAATTGTCCTTTGGAAACTCATTTTGAATGATTTTTCAGAATTTATAAAATAATATGGACAATCATGTATGATCTTTCATTTCTGTGCTAACATTTAAAAATATTGCAAATGAGGCCTTATATCAACCTGTCTAAATACCCAATTGTTGATGTTCAAAAGATAGATACATGTATGTCCTATTGAATTAGAAGCAGATAGTACCGTTTTTCACGTGATATAGTCTAGTCAACCTAGGTTTGAAATTGAACAAATTGCAACAGAATTTATTCAAAGAAATTTGAATAGTTTTAGTCCATGTTTTAACATACTAAAACTTTAGAAAAAGTATGATTGTTTATGAATATCAATAAAATTGAGTAATTGGTTCCAAAAAATTATCAGATTTATGTAAACATTTTCAGTAGATATTTGTTCTGTTAACTTGGTATGTGTGATAAAATAAGTTAGGTTGTATTATTTAAACAAGAGAATAACAATTACTATAGATATAAATGTTCAAATGTTGCATGATTTAATTTTCTTTAGTATAAACTATGAGAAATTTAACACTTTATATAGAGATCGAATTGTGTGTTTAGATAAAGTCTGGAACACCATTAGTTGCATAATTGATTATAAAATCTTGTTTTTTCTTTGTTTTCTTTCTGTGAATTTTTGTTTCGTGTTTTATGTTTTCTCTTGCTACAACATGATATACAAAGGACTGTCTAAAACATCCAGTGAAAGCTTAGTTTTATTTGTATTCATTTATTTATGATAGATATAATATAGATATTATATTTATACATCATTATTTTATCAGAATTTTTTGAATTATCTCATCAGAGGAATATTACGATTTCTGAATCTGTATATCAAATTATACATTTGTTTTGTTGGACGCTTGATTGAACATATCTTTTCGTTATTATTTTATGATACTGGTTTTCTACGCTGTTTTCTAACATGATTAAAACTGTGAATTTGCTCAACCAATCATCTTTGTTTTGAACCATTGTAGGGGTGTCTAAGCTTGCACATGCGCTTAATACAAATTGCCATTGATGATAACTTCTTAAATTCATTTACGTTTTATCCACTTGACAATTAAAATGTTTTAAATGTTTAGACGTTTTAAAAGAGAATAGAAATCCAAAAAGGCTCTTTTACGAGTAAGATCTATCTCTGCTCGTAACTTGCAGCTAAAGAATTTAAAGAAAACTGAAATGCAAGTTTTAAACTTGTCAAAACATTTGTTTGACATGTGCTAAACAATCTCTTGTAAGTAAAGAACTAAAATTTATACCAAGTCCTAAGTCGTACAATGCCAAAAACATTGTACTTAGAGATTTTGACGAATTTGCACGAAAATTAAGATGCAAATATATGTTCAGCAATTCCGATGACAACTTACTGCATCCTTTTAGACAGCGCTCAGGTTACATACCAGAGCACTGAAAAGTTTATCGATAAGACCAAACTCGAACTAACACCAATGTCAATCAAACGTTTTGAAGACAATCTCACTAAACACGAGAGGGAAGCATTTGTACATGTCTCATTAACAAATAATTAAAAAGGCGGACAAAACCAACACAATTGTTGTAATGGACAGAGATCAAAATATCTCAGTAGGTATGGGACAACTCGATTCTGCCTATTGTGTCCAGATAGAAAAACCTGATTTACAAGCTCTTCATCAGAGCATCCAATCTAAAGGTTTTGAGATATATCAAAACAAAACTTTAGACAAGGCAACCTATCGGTTTTTAAGAATCAAATAAAAATGTCAATTTGAAATGTGTGAGTCTGTATTTGCTCCCTAAAATACATAAAATAAACAAAAAGGTGCTTGTTTCACTTTTAAAAGGTCAATGCAGCCTCCGAAAAATTCCACCCGATCGGCCAATTATCTCTCAATGCGGCACACCAACGAAAAATATAGGTCACTACTGTGATCATTTCCTTGTGCCCATTGTTCAGAAACAGAATTCTTACATCAGACACTGAAAATCGAATCTCTGATTGTACCTGAAAATGCCATCTTGGTTACTTATGATGTGTCCAGCATGTACACCAACATGGAATTTGATGAATTACTTCATTCTGTCGAAAGCATATTTAGCAGAAAATTCTAGTCTAGAATTACCTCAACATTGCAGTTCTGATCTTATCTTTTCTTGAAAATAAAATAAAATAAATAATTTTCGAGTTTAACGGACAATTTAACAAATTATAGGCGCAACGATGGGGGCACACATGTCACCAGAAATTACAGATATACGTATAAAAGACATCACTGATGATGTAATATCTAAATTTCAACATGCCGACAAACTTATTTATCATGGCAGATATAGAGATGACGGCTTTATTCTATTTAATGGAAGCCCGGATGAAATTAAAGAATTTTTTGACATAGGGAATTCTTGTCATAAATATCTGAGATTTACTTATGAATTATCTCACACCAGTGTCAATTTCTTAGACACGACCATATACAGAGGAACAAGATTCTAGGATTGCCAGCGATTAGACATTCGCTCATATATCAAACCTACTAACAGCTTCCAATACCTGCACAGACAGAGTGCTCATAGCTCATCAGTTTTCAAGGGCCTAATTAAAGGAAAATGTACCAGACATCTGAGAAATACTAGTAATCAAGCTGTATTAGAAAGTATTTTTATAGATTTCAAAACTCATCTCGAAAAAAGAGGTTACAAACAATCAGAAATTGAACCTATTATGCAAGAAACTCTTTCTGCAAATAGAATGGATCTTCTAAAAAAAAAAAAGAAGAAGAAAAACAATGAAAAGGCTGTACCTAATGGTTTGGTGACCAAATTTAACCAATGTATAAAAGGGTTAAGGAAACGACTTATGAAATACTGGGAAAACATACAACATGACGAAGTATGCAAAAAAATATTCACAACACCTCCTATGGTTGCATACAGTAAACACAAAAATATAGGTGATCTAATCATTAGATCCAAGTTAAAATCAAATGAAGTTCAAAGAGTTTAATTGATTTATGCATAAGATGAACTCCTGACGGGCGGGCCTTATTACAAATTTGAAATGGCATGTGTTATTAATACCGCCGAAACACTCTTAATTAGTTATGACAAATAAACAAGTGACCAAATGCTTCATTAAGAGTGTCAGGTTCTAATAAGTTTAAGACATGTCTGGATTTTAGGATGACGGCGTTTTTGTTTTTTGGGGTTTTTTGTTTTTGTTTTGTTGTTGTTTTTTTTTTGCAATTCTTTAAACAGTCAAATGCAGTTGCAAGACCAGCAGTGACTCTAAAAGGTGCACTTGTAGAAAGAGAGGCTTGGATTGTTCCCTAAGTTTTGGCGAATGCCGTGGAACTTGTATTAATCTTCTGAGCCTGACGTATAGGACACTTTAGATGATACTAATGAAAATATCCAATATTAACTGTTTAATTACACCGTCTACATGTACATCTATTTTGTTAAAGCTGACATAAATTCATAAAAGCATTTGGTCGCCATATTAGTTTCGATCGCTCCTCTACTGTCACTGGGGTATATATACCTGTCGAGAAAGTTACGGTCGGTTGCTTTCCGATCGAGGCATTCAGGTTGCACGGACTTCAAAATGCATAAACTACACATTGTAGTAAAATGTTTGTAAAAAAGAATAAAGGAAACTACAATCAATAAAACACAAAATATATTTATTCTTTGAAAGAATTTCCAAGGTATCCGTATCATTTTGCACAGATAGTGCTGCCTACTTCGCATGCACATCGAACACGTGTGTCGTTCATACAGAGTGCATAACGTCTGCTTCTTTTGGAGACCATAGCGGCACTACATCAAACACAGTAGATAAATAATGTAAATCCAAGAAAGTAACAAAGAAACATCGTTTCCATAGTTTCTACAAAAACACCCCGTTTCTAAAATCCATGCGATCATTGACATTGCTCGATCGGTCACAGTGTGTAGTTTGCGCATGTGTGATGTTATATTACACAGGAAAACGTTCTACAATTATCGAGGATTTTGAAATTTGTGTTCCTGGGATTTCAGTCTGCCTTGTTTCGTAGTTCTTTAGGTATTCCTTACCAGTGCAGTTGTTGTCATAATATTTTTGTTCAAAACGCGTTTCTACAAGTCTTTTTGTCTAATGTAACGCGTTCGGGCGAATGAAATACCTGAATGCGGTGAAGCATGAATAGTGCTATCGGCCTTATATAGGGGCTGTGTAGCGATGAGCAGAACAATAGAAATCGGCAACTAATATGGCGGTAGTCCGAGATAAAAGGGAAATAATGCGTATTTATGAATTCATGTCAGCTTTAATATTTTAAATACAAGTGAATAAAGTGCTGCAATATGTTGTACCGTAACCATGTTCTGAAAGTGTTTGTATATTTGGCAATGACTCAAACTTAAAAAAAAACTATTTAAAAAAATGTAATAGAACTATAAAAATGTTTTAATACTGTCAAACACCAATATTTATAAACTTTATTTACAATTTGATGTAATTATGTGATAATTTTTCATTCAAGAGTTAAATACATAAAGCATTCTATGTAAAAAGATTTTTTTCTCTATGTTGCCTTTGTGTCATGGCAGCCATCTTTAGGACCTAAAAAAATCACTTTCCCCTAACTTGAATGCTCTAAACTTTTTATATTGGCTTCAGGGTGCTTATGGCTATTCTAAACTAGAGAAAAAAATTCTGTTGCAATTTTTTCAATTTCGGACTAATTTTTCTCTGAGTTGACTAGACTAATACCCCAGGTTTGGGACAACATTTGTAGATTGCACATTGATATCTTCTTCAGGGACACTCTTCAGAATGCTTAACGTATAAAATACTATATGCTACATGGCTTGTGCTTCTGCATTTGTATATTTGTGCATTTCTATTACCATGGCTATTTGTACGTATGTTAAAAATTGCCATTTTTGAATGGAATTTCCGCAGCGTAAATTGTCTGTTTTTAACGAAATAAGACAGCGTCCTAAAATAATAGGTATTAGGGTTTTAAAACATTGAAAACGACAATAACAAACTGTCAACCATCTCAAAACTCCATATAGCGAAATATGAATTTAAAGCAGAGCAACAAGGACCTCTAAAAAGATAGAGGTGGGATAAGATGCCTAGAAGAAGTAAGCATCCCCTGCCGACCGCTCGCACTCGCCGGGTGCTCAGTTTGTAAAATGTTAAGAGAAAGAAAAAAAATTTATGTTCAATAATCGCACATAGAAAACTTTACCTGAGAAAAATGCTAAATATTCGTTATGGATTAGAATGGAAATTGAAACATCAACAATAACGAAAATCATCATATATTGCTAGCAAAAGTATTAAAAGTAATAAACAAAAATATAAAAAATAATTTCATCATTTTGTTTCGAAAAAACATCCTAAGAAAGAAACGTTAAAAGGTAGCCACACATAACCATTTTTCTCGTGCAATCTAATGGATGGTTCATTATTTTCAGTAACTAATGCTAATACAAGATGGCCGCTCTTGTTTAACTTTTTCGCCAGTGTTCTCGAAACAATGCTTCCAAGTTTGTTTCTTCGATATTCGGGTTCTACATGCAGCATCCCAACGCTACCATACTCCTGCTGAAGTTCCCAAGCCACGGGAAGTCCTCTATCAGTTTCAATGCAGACCGTCGGGAAGTTAGAAATGTGGTATTTCAGCCATCTCTCTGTGCTTGAAAACTCATTTGATTTTCCATAAGGCCAGGTCTTGCATAAAATCTCCAAGTGACGTTCACTTAATTCAGTTTCTCTGAATCCGTCTGGCATCGGTCTATCAAAACATGAATCATAACATATAAACAATTTATTTGTAATTGCACATTGTTATTAAACCATTTTGTGGAATTTCAAATTCATTATTTTTTTTTTCTGTATCCCAAAAAAACGGGTAAAGAGGTCTTTTATCGATAGATGATATGCCATAATAAAATATCTGAGGCAATATTTGAATGTTTTCTGCATTCTGCCTAACATTTGAAAATCACATATATTTTCTTTAAGATAGATGAGGAGACAGTTCTGGAGAATTTTTTATCCAAGAAAAAAAAGCATACGCGCTCTCTACCATTCCCTAAATTTTGGATTTTAAATAAACCTTTAATCATTAGATAAAACTGTTTACATGGGTATAGTGTTATCAGCAGGCAGTGTATAAACAACAGCTTGGTCGTGATTTTGTCGGAATGGACAGGAAGTTGCTGACTTGTACTGAGACACGAGGGCGTCGTTAACGTCACAGCTTGAACCTATAATCACCAAACGTTCAGGCTAGCAATCAAATATATATTGAAGAGTGTTTACAAGAAAGTTAAAAATAAAAATATAACAGTTTTAATGTTAAAATGTTTCTACTTCTTTTTAAGTTGCATTTCCTACCAACGGCAAACATAGGGAAAGACAATTCTCTCCAAGCAGAATGAAGCATTTTGTCTAGAGTTGATGCAAATTCTGGTCCTCTGCAGAAACACACAGCAATCGGAAAAATTTCCCGCCTCTGAAATTAACCATAAAAATAGATAGAATGTCAGATTTGGGAAACAGTTCTTTTTTATGGCACATTAAAGAGCACACCAAAAGAACTCTAAATATAAGAGAACATCTTTTGTAAAACAATAACATTTTATCTTATATAAGTGTTTACTGTTTCAGGTTTGTGTCTATTGTAATCAAATTTTATTATAATTTGATATTGTAAAAAAGAAAACTTGCTCAAAGAAGTCATTCAACAAAAACATAAAAAAAACCGAGCTAATAGAGTTGTTGAATGAGAGACACACCTGTCTAACCACAATAACTAGAACAGAGAACTCCGGCCAACTGTTCACCAACACCATCTTCTTTGTCAACAGGTGATTCCTCCTCATCAACCGAAAATGGACCAGTCCCTTCAATACAAAACTAAATGTTTGCAAATTTTATGTAAAAAAAAAACGAAACATAAATTACCACTTACAATCAAGAGAAGAGTCATACTGATTATTTTTTTAATGAAAGATCTTTTACTATGATAGTATTTATGGAATTAAATATTCTAAATATGTCGCTTTTTCATAATTTTTTTCTATAGTATATTTAAAACTAGATCGCGATTAATTTCTTAACATCAGTTTTAGAAAGTTTCATATTTACTCTCTTTTACAAAAGTTGTTTACACCTGTATATATCTGTTTTGTCTATTGTGTTCCCGATCTTATTACATTTAATATGAAATAAGAACCTCAATAAACATGGAAGAAAATTATTATGATTAATATAGAAATCTAAAATTGGTCCTTAAAACTAGAATGCATGATGCAAATGTGAGATTTATAAAAAGCGAAGAATATAAAACATGTACACTGTGCAGGATAATTATGCCAATGCCAAAGTTACATTTTTGCATCCGTCTAAGCTGCTTATATCGAAAAATTCAAATATGCCTAATGATAGACCATTGCTTAAGGAGTTTAAACCACCTTTGTTTTAAACGTATCTCACCTGTCAGGTGAGAAATATACCTTTACAAAATTCTTACAGAAAAATACTTTTTACCATTGGAAAAACAATTTTCGTATAGAATATTTGGAATTTCAGTAAAATAACAACCAATGCTAATATAAATTCCGATAGAATATGAACAGTTTTGTGAAAATAATTTTCTCTTGTAGGAAATATAATTACTATAGGATTTTTAGAAAATCCTATCGGATTTTCAATATTTTCTATCGGAAAATTATTTCTTCTGTAGAAATTATTATTTTCCTATGGGATATTTAATTTTAAAGGTAAATATCTCACCTGTCCGGTGAGACACACTAAAAACAGAAGTGATTATATATAATCTCTAGACAATGGCCAATCATTTGTATATATGGATATTTTTTATACAAAACTGCAACCTACGCAGGTGCAAAAATGCCAACTTGGCACTAGCATACTTATCCTGAACAGTGTTATAAATTCGGGTTAGTATAATATTAAATATAAAAGTGACATATTACAATGAAAATATGACAATAACAACAGTCAACCATCTCAAAAATCCATAAAATGAAATACAAATTCAAAGCAGCGCAACACGGACCTCCAAAAAGTTAGAGGTAGGATCAGGTGCCTGGGAGGAGTAAGCATCCCCTGTTGACCGGTCTCACCCGCCGTGCGCTCCTTGTCACAATCGGGCATGTCATGATCGAGGTAAATGTTTAAATCGAAAGAATGTCATTATATATATATATATATATATATATATATATATATATATATATATATATATATATATATATATAGAGTAAAAAACGAAACTTTGATGATTTGGTTTGCTTGTGATGGTCAAAATACAAACCTTGAGCAAACACGAACAATCTATATCTAACTTATCATGATTTCTTCTAGGATTCTTCTGGGATTGTGTGCAATAAATACAATAGCAAACTTTTTTTAACCATGTGTAAAAATACATCAAGTCTAGTATATTTGCGACGTTTTAGGAAAATCTATTATCTGATTCTTTTTATGGACCATCTCAAAATACAGTTATATTTACTGTAATAATATATATAAAATTGCACATTACATATTTTACAAAATGATTGACATTGTTCAATGTCCCTCGTTATTCGTTAAATACATTAAAAGGTATGAATACACTGTGTTATACTACACTGCGCAAAACTGTCGAGCGCCAGGAAAATTAATGATTTTGGTTTTTTTATTGGCAATAAGATTCTATAGCTGATGTTTGTAGGATTAAATTAGACTGAGTCATTTGCTTACTCGTCTCCTCATATCCTTATCGGCAAGATAATGATAATCCTGCTATTATATATGCGACATGATTATTCACATTCTTCTTCAAAGGTTATCCAAAAGTTATGTTACAACTGGCGTCCTTCAGTTGATAGAAGACACAGAAAGAGATGAACTTATCTACACTTCAATTATGTGTTGATATCAAATATTGTACGACATAAAGTTGTTAATTAAAAATATTCTAGAATATTTATGGAGGGCGGATAACACAAGAACGAAAAGTTAAAATTAAACGAAAATAACGTAGTGGGAAAAAGTGAATTTTGAATAGTATTTAACGAAAGAAATTAGTAAAGTGCGTGAGCTTGTTTATTGATAATTGTAATTTTTCAATAATTAAATGGGTAGTAACGGACATTCAAATGACTTTGCGAGAAAATAAACTTTCAAAACAAGCATTTTTTTGTTAATTGCAGGAATGGATAATATCCAAACAGCAACTTAGCGTAATTACATGTACATTAAATAAAGGTATGTAGTTCCAGGTACAAATCTGTTTTCAAAGGAGGGGTCATCACGATTTCTTGAATCTCCATACGATAATGAGGACGCCCACTTTTATACCGAATTCATACATAGTCAGCGCATGTTTGTCTATTGTTCTCCGTTTAACAGTTGTTGTATATTTGCATTATCTTTGGGAGATTATTAGACAAACATGCGCTCATGTTTTAAAAGAAAAAAAACTCCGCTTCTGCTTACTTTCGCTTTCTCTGTTAGAATGGAGAGTTAAGACATGTTACATATTATAATTTACCACGTGAATGTTCACCTCGGGTAACTTTGTGAATAATAAATTCCATCACGTAACGTGTAAGGTAGCATGTTTTGTGCTAACTAGGACAATGTTTTCGAACACGTTTAGTATACAGCATTCATCTAAAGTCTTCTGTACTTACATGTACATGGGCGTGGTCTTATTGTTGCAACATCAGTAAATATTATACCTGAGTCATAAAGAATGGAAAAGGCTATGGTGAAAGAGTGATTTCATAGTTTTTTAATACATGGCATTGTTATCCATGCTTGTCTTATTTTAGAACCATTCAGATAATGTCAGCTCAACCCCTTATGCATATTAATATAAATCTTATGTTCAATCAAGGGAAGTTTATTGAATCACAGTCTACAATCTTAATATTTGTTTCAAATTGACAATACTCTTTAATAAATAACCAAACGTGAAAAAAGGTTAAGAAATAAACTCAACAGAAGCGACCGAAAAAGACTCAATACCCGACACTAAGTGCAGTCATTTTTTGTTGATTATTTTAAACAACTAATGCGACTTTCAAGTAAAGTAAAGCAGCGAAATGAATCTGAAATGGTTTTTTGGAGGGGAATTTTTAGTCAAGCAATGAATAGTAACAAATTACAATAATTATGGAACAATGTGTATAAACAAAAGACAAAAACATGAAAAATTGCTGAAAGTCACAATTCAGGAAGACATACTTCAGACAATATAAAAATTATTGTGCATGGTCATCATCGTTAGATCTTTTATAGTTTGAAAAAGTTTATTCTTAAACAAATTAGAGATGAATAGTAAATTCTGGATTAATAAAAGAAAGTTTTTGTTATAATAAATAAAGTTATCATAAAAGATATATGAAGGGTTTTAAGGAATATTTTATTTCGCACATGTCCTCGCCTTGCATTTACCAATGATGAAATTTCTTAAAAAGCACAAAATTGACATTTTAATCGATAATGTCTTAAATTGTTCATTCTTCGTAATGTTCAGACAATCCTCGAATGTATAATCCCATCTGAGTTTAAATGTTTTTACTTTAAAAACGTAACTTTTAGTTTATGTCATTTTTAACAATACGTGTTTGGTTCAAAATGCAAGTACTTTCATTCTTGTAATTTCTTTGTAAAAGTGTCACAACTGCTTTCATAGCGTATAGCTAATTTCAAAAATTTCTGCGAGCAAACGGGCCTCAAACGCTTAATTCTACTTTAGATATTTTTCACTTAATATACATCACATTCATGCCCCGATAGTTACAGTTAAGTTTAATTTTTAAAAGTATATAATCAAATCGATTTTACGAATAAGTAACGGACTTCTTTATTGCACTAAGAACACTCACGCAAATGGACAGAGGCAGTTCTTTCTCTAGCTTTTGATCGAGTGCATCATATTCTTCACAGCGAACTTCACGGACAGCCATTGTGTTGACCAGGCCGGTCAGGAGGATGGCAAATTATGTACTTAAACAGACGACTTTGACCTGTGATAAAATATAGGCCGTCCTCTCACACACTTTACATGGACTGAGTACTCATGTATATTGTCAATAATTAGTTTTTTAACGGTTATAAATATGCTAATCTAGCGTGTAATCCGAACTACATATAGAAAGGTCATCTACAACTGAAAGATGACGTATATGGACAATTAAGAGAATTCAGCCATCCTTTTATTAATTTCAAAACTATTTGACTAATGTCTGTACTTTACCTTTGAATCATTTATGAAGAAAAAAAAATCGCATAATCTTAAGTAATGGTAAAATTTCCGTGTATCGGGTTTGCGAATCTGTACGAAAGACGAATAGGGCCACATAAAAAAATATTTTTATCTCGTAATGACGAGAAAAGATCTCGTTATTACGAGTTAATTATCTGGTAATTACGAGAAAAGATCTCGTAATTACGAGAAAAGATCTCGTTATAACGAGTTAACTATCTCGTTATTACGAGTTATTTATCTCGTAATTACGAGAAAAGATCTCGTTATTACGAGAAAAGATTTCGTTATTACGAGTTAATTATCTCGTTATTACGAGAAAAGATCTCGTAATTACAAGAAAAGATCTCGTTATTACGAGTTAATTATCTCGTTATTACGAGAAAAGATCTCGTTATTACGAGATAAAAATATTTTTTTATGTGGCCCTATTCGTCTTTCGTAAATCTGAACCTAGAACGATATGAAAAAAATAACGAAAACGCGATTCAAATTTTCACTTATTCAAAATGATATTATTATTATTTACAATTGCTTAAACCAGTTTAGTAATTGTGGAATAAAAAAAACTTAATTGTTAATTTTAGATTGTAATGAAAAAGTCATACATTCATACAATTTATTAATTTATTTCTATCATGTAAAAAAAACATATCGATAATTATTTTCGGAGATGCAAATAATCATTGATCAGTACATCGTATACCCTTATATATACTGGGGCTCGTTACATGAAGCGTGCTAAGATTTTGACATAAGTAGGGTCATAAGTAGGACTTAAGCGGAATCTTAGGACCTGCCTAAGTCCTACTTAAGTACGTCTTAGTCCGTAACATAAAGCAAACTTGTCTTAGCTAAGTCATGCTTATGTTTAAAATTCGTTATGGATTTCATTTCTTTTATAAAATTTGAGTGTATTGATGATGAGTTATTCTAAATTAAAGTGGATATGTGGTTTAAACATTGATACAAGTATTGGGTATCGCCGATATTTTAGATATGATGGTAAAAGATTTTGTTTTATAAAATGTTGTTAAATTCAGCATTGTCAATAATCATGTTATAAAAATGTATATAGCACAAGCTCAATATTCAAGGCAATATGAGTTCAGTATATGTACGTAACATTTGTTTACACCTACGTATTCAGTCTTTTGTTGTAACCTCTTTATTTTGAGACAAATATGCACTAGTCATTGTCGCAGACATGGCACGGATACCGAACTACACCAATATTGAAATCGAAACTCTAATCGAAGAAGTACAAAACAATAAGGATATTTTAATTTCTGCCTTCTCAAATGTAGCAACAAATTCCAGCAAGCAATGAATATGGACAATCATTGCTTCAAAGGTAACATACTTAAATATCTTTTAAATATCTATATTTTTTCAAAACAATACAACTTCATTGATTAATGATTATAAATTGATATTATTGATGTATATTTTAGTTAGACATACGAGGGTTGTCCAAAAAGTTCGTGAACAATCGCGTTTTTGTCATTTTAAATGGGTTTATTTATACATATTGTATATCTAAATCTTTGTCATAAAATTTCAAGTCAAACTAAAGTGGTTTTAAATGTTTTCCATAGAAAAAACATAAAAGTGTATTGTATAAAAGGGTCGCGGAAAGTACGCACGGCCCAGCATAAAAATTGTCCAAACTTGGTAATTGAGTTTTAAGATATGAATATTTACAGTTTTTACAAAACATTTCAAAACTTCATAATCTTCTATAATGATGTAGTCTGTATGGTGTACGCCATTTTCATACGTCGTTTGAAGCTATTTTCTTATAAGCAAAGGACTTTAAAAAGATATTACGGCAAGAACATGTCTTTAAAAACGCTCGAAAAAGCGACGTCAGCTGACCGCACGGAACAGCGCGCCATCATTAAATTGTGTGGACTGATGTAAAGCACTGATAGAATCAAAACAAACGATGGAGGAAACAGAAAAAATATCAAAATAGTTCGAGTTTACTTATCTACAAGTGGCACAAGCGATATTTTGATGGAGTATGCGATTGTAGCCTCTGACCAAACGGTGAATGCGGCATATTACTCTCGGGTAAACCCAGGACTTCGACGTTATAGAAACATCGTTAAAAGTCAACGTCAGACTGGGCCATGCAGCCTGTATAGGCAATCTATGTATAATAATAACTTCAATACAAAAATGTAAATTGCTCTGATTTTTATACATATATATTATTATACTCATGTTAAAATATTATAACACTTTCCTGATAGTGGCGCCGTTATTTTGAATAAAATGACATGTGTCCACGAACTTTTTGGACAACCCTCGTATTATTGAATGAATAGTATCAGCTTTTTGTTTTGTTTGTTAAAGAGGAATCTTACTGCAATCTCGCCAAATTGAACTAACGAACGAAAATATAGTGCATATAATTTTGATAATCAAATTATTTATTAAAGTAAAAAGCATTATAATGGATCAATTTCTTTTTTTTTTAACTTGTTTTTTGTTTGTTTGTTTGTTATCTTTTATAGATTTATGCACAGGATGAAACCACATTCTCCGCGAGATAAGCAATATCACTGTGCGTACAAAACACGTTTAATCGATGTTCTCCTGTGATTAATAACACATTTAGTTTTTCAGTCAAAATATCTTCAGTATAAAACAAAATTTAAAGAATATTTCAAATTGTGATACACCGAACAGAGCGATCGTCTGTTTCAATGGAAACTGTTGGGAAATTAGATAAAAATGGTATTGAAACCATTTTTCACTGCTCGATAACTGGTGTATTTCTTCCGAATAAGGTCATGAGTTAATTACAGCCTTTATGTGCCGCTCACTTACTTTGGTTTCTCTAAATCCATTAGATACTGTTCTAAATATAAATTGTGAAATTCACATCATTTACATCATTAAGGAAATTGGGTGATCATCAGTAATTTTTGACTTCTGTAAACGTATACTATTTGGCATTGTACAATATTTGGCCAAACTTGTTAGCCTAAATTTAACTAAACGTATTTCTGGCTACACCATTTCCTATACACACATGCATGCCATTTAATCGTGATTATCTTGACGTCATTTTAACGCGTGTGTACAACTCTAAGAGCTATCCAATAATCTTTTCAGAATTATTATAAATTATGTCCCTTAAAAATAAATTTTTGTAAGTATTTTTGTTAGCAGTCAAAGTGACAATAATGTGTAAAGATTTTTTTCTTAAAAGCATTGGTATTGACCTTATCTTTAAATTTTATATAATAAATGTTGTAAGAAATCATTATAAAATTTGATTTTTTTATCAGGTGTTTCATTTATTAGAAACAGAAGTGCTAAAGAACAATTGTACAACATTCATGTACATTTCGTCGGCTAAATACATTCAGACAATATCCGTGGACAAAAAAGAGTTCTTATACGACTACAGTATTCCCAATTAATTGGAAAACAAAAGTGCGCGATTAACCACCATCTCCTTAAGACTTTCTCGAAGCACGCATCCAGTTGTCGAAAGAAAATACTGTTGAACACTTAAGTTGATTATTAAAATCACATCTATGTGTTAAGTTTCCGCCACTAGAGAAGCACATTTGTTATTTCTTATTATCCCAATGTGTTACCATTACCTTAGATCATTTTGTTCTTTCTTCATAAATGATTCAATGTGGAAGTACAGGCAATACTGTTGAATCATCATTGTTCGTGAGGGGACCAATGTTCGTGGTTTTCGTGGATAGCCCTTCTCCACAAATTTACATCCCCACAAATTTACATTACTGTACATTTGTTTGATATGTATTAAAATTATCCTGATTACACTTCCATAGAAATTACGTCCCCACGAACCAGGAAAATTTTGGCTACCAACGAAAATTGACCACCATAAATAAAAAAAGTTCCACAGTATTGGAAGTAGTTTTGAAATTAAAAAAGGATTAATAGATTTCTATTAAGTTTTAGATACCTCATCTTTCAGTTGTAGATGTACTATCCTGTTCGAAGTGTACTTTAGGATATTTCAATTCTGTCAAATTAAGCTTATATTTATCCGTTAATAAACTAATTATTGACAATTTAGATGAACCCTCGGTCTACGATTAAGTGTGTGAGAGAACGCCCTATATTTCATCAAAGGTCAGATTCATCCTATAAAGTATGCGTTTTTGATTTGTCATCCTCTTTACTTGCCTTGATCAACACAATGGCTGTCCGTGAAGTTCTCCTTGAAGAGTATGATGAACTTGATCAAAAGCTAGAGAAAGAACTGCCTCTGTCCATTTCTGTGAGTATTTTTAGTTCTAAATTAAGGAAGCTCATTTATTAGTCATGAAATTAAAGATGATTATGTACCTGAAAAAAATAAATTTTACTGTATTTATCGGGGCATAAATTAGGTATATATAAACCCGTTCGCACGCAGAAAATAACTAATGGAAACAGTTGTGACACATTTTTAGAAATATAGGCAGAGTCTGTTGTATATTGAAGAATTTTTTTTTCAAATTAAATGGCCAACCAAAACTTATATATTTAAAGCAAGAACACTAAAACTAAGACGAATTTAGACATACGAGAATTGTTTCAAATATAAGTAGAATGAACACAAAACTGAAAATCTGTTTACTTAATTTTATGAATAAAAGATCAATGAGAAACAACGAGTTTTGCAAAGCGACGAAATGCGCAAAATTTTAAAAAAGTCCATTTGTAATGTCGTTGTTAAACTTCATATCATTTACGACAACATTTCCGTGTTAATACTGGACATTTCATAAAAACCACATTTTCTTTCACATAAACTCAGAATGCACAATTAATCCGCATCTCTTTTCAAACGAAAAATAGTTTTGAATACAAAAAATATGTTGATGACGGAGATACCTCCACCACATCCCCCCCCCCAGCTCCTATAAAAAGTCTGACATTTTTTCCTGTATTGCGCCTTTTAGCATTTTGTCACATTTTTGTTTTTCTTGCGGTTGTCGTAACTTTTTCTTACATAATGTCGTTATACTTGCATTTTATTTTGTATTTTGTTTGACGACCAGACAATCACAAATGAAAAAAAAATCAAACGGACTATGTTGCTTTAATTTACTTTAAAGTCGCCGTATAAGTTGTTTAAAATGTTTGCAAAATTTTATTTGTCGATGCACGGCCTAAAATGCTGCCATCACCTTTTTATAACGTATTAACATGTCGAATACCGCTCTGTGAAGATCATTAAAAAGTCCTTCACCACCGGAATATTTCGTTATAATAAAATAAACTCATCAAATAAAGTTTTTTTAAAACATTAATTCTGAAATTGTATTATCTCTTGATGTTAATTCTTTAGGTTGTTTTTCACTAATTGTCAATGTTACTGTACCGAATTGATATAATCTAGAATGTTTCTTTTCATTAACTTTATGTTGTACAATACTTGTTATAAACGCATAAATTAAGTGCACATAACTTCATCCCTTTTATTTTTCTTTGTCACCTATAAACTGAAGAACTCCAATTGTGACACAATTTTGTGACACCCCTTCTATATTGTGATTAAGCATACCGTATATATTATCACCATTGTAATCATCGTGTCGATAAGATATGAGAGCTTTTAAAGATTCAGACGTCACATATATAAATAAAAGTTGCATGGCCCGGTGCTGGGCACTTATAGCATAAATTACATTTGGATTGTAAGAGGGATTACTCGTTTATCGCAACATGCTTTAGACTTCCAAGAGACATATTTTTTTTATGATTTAAACTTTAATCATTATAACATAATACATTAAGCGTTATAAAAGGGAAAACAACAGAAATATACGAAACAGACATATATATTTATTACATACATTATAGGACCTACGGCCCTATGGCTGATATCGGTGCCTCGGTCTGATACATGTGCATACATATGTATAATTAGCAACTTTTTGTTAAGAGTGTAAATGTCAAACTTTTTAAAACTTACTTAATCAAGATCTTTGTTTATCAAATATACTACGAGAGGTCAATGAAAAAAAGGAGACATTTGTAATATGTGATAATATTATTATTTAAATTTACAGAAAGTAATTGTTTCGCAAAATGTGATGGCATTGCAATTATTACCCTTTTCATTATAATGCATAGTAGGTTACGTTATTTCTGGCATTGCATGAAACTAAGACATATTCAAAAATTTTCTGATTGCAATTATTGAATCAATTAAAGAAAACTCAACGATGTTTTTTTATATATATAAGGGACTGGTCCATTTCCGGTTGATGAGGAAGAAGCACCTGTTGACAGAGAAGATGGTGTTGGTGGACAGTTGGCCAGACTTCTCTGTCCTTCTTATCGTGGATAGACAGGTGTGTCTCATACAATAACTCTATCAGCTCGAATCTGGTTTTGTGCAATGACTTCTTGGAACAATGATTTTTAAAAAAAAATCATAATATATTTTGATTACAAATGACACAAAACTTCAGCAGTGAACGTATACGATAGCATTGTCAAGATTAATTTTTAATTTTTAGAGGAGAGAAATATTCCCGATTGCTGTGTGTTTTTGCAAAGGACCAGAATTCGCAACAACTCTGGACACACTGCTTCATTCTGCTTGGAGAGAGTTGTCTTCTCCTATGTTTGCTGTTGGTAAATTAATTAAAAGTTTTCAGAAAACATATTAACAATAAAGTTATCCTGTGTAATATATATTGAACCACTGAATTCGTATATGTCTACTTTGATAATGTTAAAACTCGTTTTATTTAAAAAGTCTTCTTAGATGAACAAAAGTGAATGACAAACACAAAAAATGACTTGATAGATCAGCTCATTCAATCATTTACTTACAATAAACGATATTTGTTTACATTTAGTGTAACAGTGTAAGATAGAAAAATCTCACACTGCTGTCTCACACTGAATACAACGATCTCACACGGATAAGAATGTGAGAAATGATTTTCTTAAAAAAATTTTTTGCAAAGACACTTCTATGGATGCATGTTGTATTTGATAGCTAGCTTGAACTTTTTTTTTATTTTAGGATCAAGCTGTGACCTCAACCACGCCCTTATGAATCTGTACATGTCAGCTACTTCCAGTCCATTTCAACAAAATCACGACAATACAATTGTATATACACTACCTGCTGAGAATATCGTAGCCCTGTAATCATTTTTTTATCTACTGATGGCATGTTTGGTTAAAATTCAGGATCTACCTGTCTATTAAAGCCTGCAAGGTTTATCAATAGAGCATGTGAATGCTGTTATCTAAATTGATAAAAAAAATATTCAAAATTGTATTCTGATCTTAAGAAAATATACAAAATATATGCTTTTTTGAAGGTAAGACAAATTACAAAAAACTTTTCAATATTGCCTTTTTTTGCATCTTCAGAACAAATATTTTTTTTCTATCATGTAAAAAGTTCTTTATCGGATTTTTCTGACATACCAAGAACAACAAAACAAACGAACTTGAAAGTAATCTACTTTGCTTTAGGAAATATGCGTATCAATAAATAAATCATGTACAATTTATAATTCATGTTTTGATAGACCGATGCCAGACGGATTCAGAGAAACTGAATTAAGTGAACGTCACTTAGAGATTTTATGCAAAACATGGCCTTATTCAAAATCAAATGCAGAAAGATGGCTGAAATACCACATTTCTTATTTCCCGACAGTCTGCATTGAAACTGATGATGGATGTCCCGTGGCTTGGGAACTTCAGCAGGAGAATGGTAGCGTTGGGATACTGTATGTAGAACCAGAATATCGGAGAAAGAAACTTGGAAGCATTGCTTCGAGGACACTGGCCAAAAAGTTGAACAAGGGCGGCCAACTAGTTTTAGCATTGGTTACTGAAAATAATACCCCATCCATTGGATTGCACGAGAAAAATGGTTATGTGCGGTTACCTTTCAAAGTTTCTTTCATAGGATGTTTTTTCGAAACAAAATTATGAAGTAATTTGTTACATTCAATGATTTTAGTTACGGTTATGTTTCGATTTTTTTATCCTGTTCAGTACAAATTTGTTGTATTTTTCCCTGAAAGACCTTTTTATGTGCAAATTTTTAAAGGATATAATGTGATTATATGTATATTTGATTTTCCATCAGAACCTATTTCGAGCATAATCGTTATCTGCAACCTAGAACTATTTGTATATGAAATAATCTTACATGTATCTATATGCCTTTGTCCTACTGAAAGAGGAAATAAGACAAATGCTAAACGCAATATAATATTCAGCTGTATTCATGTACATTAACGACTTTATATTGACACGTAGTTATAATTATAAGATAAGTTTTATATCAAATTTAATAGCTAGACTTAATATTGGGGGGTTTTCTTTTGCTTAGTGTGCGTCTGTGACAATAATCGTTTTGGGTTTTAATTTAAATGTTTGGAGTATATATAGTATATTGAGCTCATATATTGAATGTATGCGCGATTGATACAATACACTAACTTGAAAAGGTATTGAGGCTGTGTAATATACTCCAACATATCATTAATCGGTCGTTAATTCAAAAATCTGCAATATAGATCTCTGGAGGAATGGCAACGGGAGGACCAACTTTATCGTTTACTAATTATTAGGAATTTTGCGGAATTTTACGTCTCTAAGATTGAGCTTTAGAACAAGTGAATATGTCGGGTTTATATCCACAATGACATTTTATGCCTTGTTTTTCCTTCGGTGGGAAAGGTTTCCTGAAACTTTTCTCCAGCCCTCCTTTTCTGTGATATTTTCAAACTGGTACCATGTCTCGAATTGGTAAAGCTGACTTAAATTCATAAATACGAATTAATTTCCTTATATCTCCGACTACTGCCAGATTAGTTGTCGATTGATGTTCTATTGATTGATAGTTTCATGAATTCATTTTTACACACATTTTACTACAATATGCAGTTCATGCATTTAGAAGTCAGTGCAACCTGAATGCCTCGATCGGAAAGCAACCGACCGTAACTTTCTCGGCCAGTTTATATACCCCAGCGCAGTTGAGGAGTGATCGAAACTAATATGGCGACCAAATGCTTTTATGAATTCATCAATCGCAACTTCTCGGGCCTTTCCTGCAGGCTCGGAAAAACACCTCGAATGTATTAACATCACCAGATGTTAGAATTTTATACAAAATGGAGTTGCTTCCAATTAAAATAAGTATCGGCTAGACAGCCTCATGTGTCGCTTTTGTGTTATATTTTAGTGTGTATCATTGACTTTAATGAAGTCTAGCCCACATCTCGTAAAATGTATTGTGTTTATATCAAGTTTTAAAAAAGGGGGGTTGTCATGGACGCCTAGGTAATACATTCGAGGTGTTTTTCCGAGCCTGCCGGAAAGGCCCGAGAAGTTGCGATTGATGAATTCATGTCAGCTTTATAATATAGAGTTGGCCTTCATGTTCACTTGCCACCTTTAGGACAAACAATACTACTGTTATATTACTCTCTACTGCTTTGTTAATTGAAGCATTCGATTTAGTGTTAACTTCTCTGTTTACTTATTTTCAGTCCTTCTAGGTTTATATGTTTTTTCTTCTTTTTTTTCTTCTCCTGTATCACAAAGGTAAATAAGCAAGAGGTCATCTGCAATGTCGACTGGGTCTCTTTGTTTATTGCAGTCTTTTTCTTCTGGTGTCTGCTGATTATTTTATTATCTATTAAATTATTAGTTAGCCCGCGGGCTAACTAATTAAGTCCATTCTCTCACCAGAGGTCGTGCTACACAAGCTTCGCTTACACCTCTGTCAATGCCCAATGTACACGATTCTTGTACAAAATGAAACAATGGGCAAAATGTATCCAAAAGCAATGTATTCACTTCTTTTATCTCTAAATATGATTATATATAGTTCAATTTAACTGTTTAATACTTTTATTCATTATTATTTCAAAGTTACTGGGAGAACTATTTCGCGGAGGTAAAAAAAATTAAAATCTGATCACATGATCTAGTTTGACAGATATTTGAAAGTTTTGATTCTGCAAGCTCCCGATTTATCGTTGATTTTACACAAATCAGCTGAAATGTTATCCCCTATGATAGTTTTAAACTTGCCTACTTAGTCTTTGCCCGTTAATATCCTCCCTACAAGAGAAACAAATCAACAATGCCATGTACGTGCTCGCCATGCTTGTTTTGATCATGTGACAGACTATTTTTCCGGCGTTGACAAAGGTGTAAGCGAAGCTTGTGTAGCACGACCTCTGGTGAGAGTATGAATTAAGTTAGGATGAACTTCAATTGCACTTGCGTAAATTGGAATTGTGGGAAGGATTTAGACAGTTCGTGTTAGAGAAATTCGACGAAAGATATGAAACTGGTCAGTTTTCTAGGTCAAACTGCGCATCAATGTATTGGAAGACTGTCAATGGGAATCGTTTGCAGCTACAGTCCGGAATCCGCGTATATTTTCCCGACTCTCTTATTGAGATTGGAAAGTAAATATATTGGCAGTGGTTTGCGACGAGACCATGAAATTCAGAGAGCTATGTTTGCAAAGTTACTACATAGGTGTGCGGTCATACATTGCATGTACACCGCTACACGCTTACCTCCTTTCCTACATGTACAGCCATCATAAAATAAGGGTGCAAACTAAATGTGTACCCGCATATTATTATTGTTATGGAAACTATTTATAAAAGATAACAGCTAAACACAAGCTGGCGATTTGGTCATGGCTTATTTATTAATTATCAATAAGTTTAACAACCGACCTGTCACCCACTTGATGAACAGGTATATGGCTGCACAATAAATGACTTATTTATTAATTAGCAATAAGTTTAACAACCGACCTATCACCCACTTGATGAACAGGTATATGGCTGCACAATCAATCAATGAATCAATCAAAATCAATAGTTCAACAATCAAGTTATTCAATCAATCAATAATCAATAATCAAAGTTCAATCAATCAATCGATAAATCAAAGTTCAAATATGAAAGTCAATATCAATATGGCTTTGCTTTAAGCGGGTTGCTGGCTAGGTTAGGTGGACCCTGGGAACAGTTGACCACCTATTCCCAAGCTTTGAGCAGGCCCTGGGAACAGTTGCCTACATCAAAGACTTGAGAAACCTTGCCATGGTGCAAATTCAAGCTTGGGAATAGGTGGTCAACTGTTCCCAGGGTCCACCTAACCTAGCCAGCAACCCGCTTAAAGCAAAGCCATATTGATATTGACTTTCATATTTGAACTTTGATTTATTGATTGATTGATTGAACTTTGATTATTGATTGATTGAATAACTTGATTGTTGAACTATTGATTTGATTGATTCATTGATTGATTGTGCAGCCATATACCTGTTCATCAAGTGGGTGACAGGTCGGTTGTTAAACTTATTGCTAATTAATAAATAAGTCATTTATTGTGCAGCCATATACCTGTTCATCAAGTGGGTGACAGGTCGGTTGTTAAACTTATTGCTAATTAATAAATAAGCCATGACCAAATCGCCAGCTTGTGTTTAGCTGTTATCTTTTATAATGGAATTTATCCCTACGGATAAATTCATTTATACAAGTAACAGCAACTAATTATATTAACACTAAAATATTTTGACGGAGTTAGCTTTAACAAATCAATCGGGTTAGATTGACCTGATTAATATCGGGTTCAACATCCTTTTCTTCTCTACCCATCCTTCACATAGCATCCCTGAAAAATTCACCCAATCCCACCCAACCCTATTAAAATCATATGCTGCAATATATTTTGTTACCTTGAAAATTTTGTGTTGTTATTCTACATATTCCATTTTGAATGTCAATACATGGTTTGGTTCATATAAATCTTGCGATAAGTTTTTAATTATCTTTATACTTGTTCAATGTTCGTCGTATATCAGATATCGCTGGTTTGTTCAATTTAATTTCCAGTCAATAACATTATACTTTCCTTGAAGAATTCATGTCATTATTCAACATGTAATTGTTACTGTCTAAATGTTAATACTATTCGACCAATATTAATTTTGTGATAAAATTAAATTATGTTTATACATGTACAATGTTTGTTGCATATCAGATACTGCTGGTTCGAATGACCAGCTTAGGGACCTCTGCAATCGTAAAAAAATCACTCTACAACAGTTACAATCACTCTGCGGGTTATTAGCATTTTGTGGCAGGGCATTACCAGCAGCTCGGGCATTTATCAGAAGGTTCTATGGTGCTATGTCTAGCGCTTACAGACCTCGCCACATAATTAGAGTCACCTCAGGAATGCGGCAAGATGCACTCATTCTGCTCAAGTTCATTCACTCCTTTAATGGAACCTGCCCCTTCCCTGATCAGTCGTGGTCTCTGGACACGGATCTGGAATTTTTCACAGATAGCGCCAAATTAACAGGTGGTGGTGTTTATTTCCATGGGGAATGGGCTTACATCTCATGGCCCGAACATTGGGACTCAGACACTAGGCAAGATATATCCTACTTAGAATTAATTCCAATTGTAATGGGCATTTATATTTGTGGCTGTCAGTTGTCAAATTCCAAACTCTTGCTTCACACAGATAACATGGCCTTGGTATCCATTATCAACTCCAAATCATCAAAGTCTCAACGCGTCATGTCCCTCATTAGGCCATTGGTCTTAAAATGCTGTTACCTTCCGGAGCAGACAAATGAGTAATTAACCTCCAGCCGCCCGATTTTTGGGAACAATGCCAATTGGAGAAATGCGCAAGTTTGAAAAGGGTCTGACAGGATAAGGACCAGCCATTCTACCTAGCTTAATTTCTTGATCTAATATATTTTTAATTTGATCAGGGTGTTGTTGAGCGGATTTTAAATTTTTTGATTCAGTGAGGGTTCTAGGGCCTGCGAAGTTGAGTTTAAAACCCTTTGAAAAACCTTGTAATAGAAACTGCTTGTCCTCTTGATGAGGGTAGTCTTGAATGTACATATGTAACTGCTCAAATATTATTGGGGTAGCTCCTAGTTGCCATTTGTCTATATTGTCTTGGACCTGACATATGTGGTTGGGCGTGACGAGGTCTGGTAAAGTTAAAGCGGGGGGATGATGGGCCAGAGTTTCTAAATTGTGCGGAGCCTGGGCTCCGAAAGGGCTGATTTTAGGCGGGTGATGCGTTTTGTGAGCTTCTCGCCTTTGTCGAGCACAGTGAACTTGGAGGTGTGAACCGGAGCAATACATGCATAGGTGAGAGTATAAGCAGGACTGGCGAGAACAATAGCCCTTAAAGTTGTAATCGTAGCACTTGTGTGAAGCTGTGGGGTTGTTTGTTGTTGAAGCCATGTAAATAAGCCAAAGCTCTGAGTCGATTGCTGAGCAGCTAATTGATGGATCAATAGACTTGCGAAGTCTAAATTGTTTATCATAATCAAACCAGCCTTGACTGTTAGGGTTGCGGGAAGCCCCTGTGCGAATGGTGTCAATATATTTAAGCAAATGGGGGGCTTGGTCAATGTGGCCAGAGATGTAGATGCCGGCGAACACGAGCATTGCGTCAGTCCACCTCTCTATGGAAGTTAGTTTGCGTGCTTTTGGTGGATTGGAAACAATGGCCAGCTGGCCGTCTTTAACTGTAAGTTTATGGTGGTCAGCATCAGAGGAGTCTGAGCCTAATTGCAACATGATGGCTGTCAATGTATTCCCCCTTAAGTATCTTTTGTTTAATTGGTTGCGATACATGATTCCCAAGAGAGGACCCTACGCTAACAAGTGGTTGGGGTGAAAATTGCATGCTCGCAGTACCTGATATATGCAGGCGTTGTATGTCTTGAGTATCGAAGATTAGCGTCGGAATCGGTGCTGCAGTAGATACGACTTCTGTCTGTAGGGTTCCACAGGGAAAAGACATGGGTGCTGCAACTTCCTGATGTTGTGGTCCGGCAGTGGGGGGAGTAGGTACCGTGGTTGGAGCTGAATTAAGAGGTTCCGCATCTTTGCGAGCCGGTCTGCGTGTCCTAGAAGTGGGTGGCCTTGCTGGGGTATTTTTTGATTTGACTTTTGGCATACTTCGTGATAGGAGATATACTTAACTCCTATGTTATGTGAAGATGTTTGTCGATGACGCCAGATTCCCTGGATTCTCAACCTTGAATTTTTCAGGGATGCTATGTGAAGGATGGATAGAGAAGAAAAGGATGTTGAACCCGATATTAATCAGGTCAATCTAACCCGATTGATTTGTTAAAGCTAACTCCGTCAAAATATTTTAGTGTTAATATAATTAGTTGCTGTTACTTGTATAAATGAATTTATCCGTAGGGATACAGTACTCGCAACGTTATTTTTTACAGTCCTATCCTATCGTATCGTGTATCAATCCTATCGTATCGTGCGTGTATACTGTTCTATCGTGCGTTAATGCTATAGTATCGTGCGTGTATACTGTTCTATCGTGCGTTAATCCTATCCTATCGTGCGTTAATCCTATCAGGTTTATCGTTCAATTTTAACAGTTTTTTTTCCGTTTATACTATCGTGTTCATCGTTTCGTGCCTTTTCATAAGCAAGTAAATTTATTTCAAAGTTGCAAGTCGTTCAGTGCGCCGTATAAGAAAATTTATCGAACAAGAATTGTAAAATCCTTATCTAGCATTCTATCATGATACTAATTTCTTTATTTTTAAGATCAAAATTAACCAATATTACATGTATATCATATCTGTAAGCATTGGGAAAAAATGTAAACTATCGAAGTTCTTAGGAACAAGGTAACATATTTACCTGTATATCGAATATATATATTAAATCGTGCGCGAAGTCTATACCTGCGTAAACATTAACTTTTATGCAATATAATTCGTTTTTTATGCATCATATTTTATAGAAACAAAAGTATTTCTGATATAATTAATATTTAATTAAAACCAGAGTTGTATTATAATTGAACCCGGGTTTTTTTCGTGTGCTATTTGATTTTGGGCTTAAATGTTCTCGGCAATCGACTAGGGTGTGTGGTAATGAAAACACTGTTAACAAATCGTACACGGAATGTATATCTGCGTAAATATTTATTGAACTTGTTATGTTATATAATTCGCTTTTAATGCATCATTTTCTTATACAGAAAGAAATGTATTTTTGATAGATTTTATATTTACTTTAAACAAGAGTTGGATTTTTATAATTGAACCCGCTATGTTCTGTGTGCTTTGATCTCGGGCTGCAATATTCGCGGCGATCGGCTAGGGTGTTCGGTAATGAAAGCAATGTTAACAATACAGAAAGTTTATTGATCATTTAAGCTCATAATTTTTGTTTTAAAAAATTAACTGGTTATTATTATATATTTAAAGCATATCATTTTTTTTTAAAATATTTTATGACATACATGTATATTTCATTGCGTTTTCTGGCTTTTTTGGAATATTTCTATTAATTGATAAGGTGCAAATCCAGTGTAACAATTACAACATGACACCTAAAATATTTTATAAGTAGCCCTAGCTAATTTAAAATTCCAATTATCATTTGAAGAGAAACAAAATTATTGGTCTGTTCAAATCCCAATGTCATTATAAAAAGAATTGCACGTATGTAGATTCTACTACAACATCTTTCCAAAAATGTCTCATTATTGACGGGAATTTTAAAAGTTAAAGCTTCTAAAAACTTTTTAACTAATTGTTAAAAAAAAAAATAAATGAAATTATACATAACAATCACGAAAACTCTGTTTTAAATTACGCTAGATAAATAAATAACCAGAAAAAAATTGATCGTGTCTCGTTTCTTAAAAAGAACAAAAACTTTTATTGTACAACAACTTGTTAGATAAATAATCAGTGAAAAAATGACAATAACAATCCGTCAACTATCTCAAAAATCCATAAAACGAAATACAAATTCAAAGCAGAGCAACATGGACCTCCAAAAAGATGGAGGTAGGATCAGGTGCCTAGGAGGAGTGAGCATCCTCTGCTGACCGTCACACCCGCCGTGTGCTCTTTGTCGTAATCGGGAAAAGGCGGAAAAGTCCGTAGACAATTGGGTGATTAATTATGGTCTAACAATCAGTATGAAACACGTCAGTCAGCGTGAGACCCAGTGGAAGATTGTATTTGCTGACAAGGGCGTTGTATCGACCATAGAACTTACGAAAAGATGACTTTAAACGAGAGTGTTGATAGTCCTGTTTTATCAACTTGTTTCTCAGTAGCTTGCCTCGTCTTAGAATCTGTTCATACGAAGAGCATGCCCTTGCATATCGAATTAACTGAGAGACGAGACAAAAACACCATATGCAGGTGATGAAGGTATATTGCTACATAGGTAAGGAAAGTTGACTATAGAAAAATTGAAGTCATCGCGTTAATCATAAAGTTTTGTTGTTAGGTTACCATCAATGTCCATTTCCAGTAAAATATCCAAATATGAAACAGATGACGCAGTATCTGTGGTATCTTTTATTTCAAGTTCACTGGGATATATCGAGTCGACGTAAGTATGAAAATCACAATTGTTAATTTATAATACGTCGTCGATATACCTGAATGTTGAGTTGAAGGCCCCAGCGAGTGATTTATTTTTTTCACGTACAAGTTTTTTAATAAATTCTGCTTCATAAGAATACAAAATAGGTCTGCTAACAATGGGGCACAATTGGTATCCATGGGAATTCCGACAGATTGTTGGAAGACTTGATTTCCAAAAACTACATAGATGTTGTCTATCAGAAACTCAAGCATCTTTTTAATGTCAACTTCAGAATACTTGTGTGTGCAATCAGAATGGTTGTTAACAAAATAATGTTTTAGATTTCCAATGACAAGGTAAGCATTTTTACGACCTCCATTTTTATTCAAGAAACAACTGTCGATGATATCAAAAAGCCTAGATTTTAATTTGTCATGGGGAATGGTTGTATAAAGCGTTGAAAAATCGTACGTTTTGATGCTATTGATTTTGGTTAGATTTTGTGACCTCAAAGTCAAATTAATTAAGTAATTTGAAAGAAAAAACCCTTGCCTCTACAGTGATTTTTTTAGGGACTAGACAACATTCAAACGTCACAGCTTCGTATAGCAAGGCACATGTATTGTTCATGTACTATGCCTAACTAGAAGTCAGGGTTTTATACATAGTGCTCTCGCATCCGGCTCGTGCACTTTGTATTAACCTCGGACTTCTATTTAGGCATAGTACATGCACAACACTTTTATATAAATACGTATATACAAATGTACTTTCGATCTTAATTGTTTCTATTTTACAATACATATCAGTTGTCTTAATTAGGTTGAATTTATTGCTTTTTTTAACATACATGTACATGTATATCTACATAGTGTTTTTATCGTTGTTCCACAGTAGAAGAATTCGGCCTGGTTATATTCATTATGACCAGTTTATCATTTAACTTTGAAACAAGGACAGAGGAAAACCTGGCTGAAAAATAAAGGCATAATTACATATATTTTAGCGAATATTTGCTAAAGTCAAAATCTGTTCTAGTATTCTCTTAAACAAATCGCACAAAATACTTTAGTTTTTGGTTCTTAGATTTCTTGTTTTTTTTAATATGCTTACAATGATTTCCGATTAAAATTTCACGACATTCAAGTTTTAGTTATGATGAAATCAATGTGTAAACCAACAAAATACAATCCAAGTTATGTTAAATCTTTTCTCAGGTATTTTTATAGGTCTACGCTTTATAGTTTTAATATATATATATATATATATATATATATATATATATATATATATATATATATATATATATATATATATAATTAATAACTTTCATGGAATTACATGCAACTCAGATTCTATATTCTTCATTAACACCACTGGGAAGTGAAAATGTATTTGATCTTGAAAATCATCTCCTCATCCACAGGTGGGGGAGATAAACTGAATGCATGGTTATGAAACTCGTAAAGCATCCTTCCTAAATTGTTAAATTCATAACTGTGGGTCAGTGGTTCAGGACCCTTGTGTAGGGCTAATATGGGAACAAAGTGAGAATATATATTAAATTTTATAATATAACATCAAATAATAAAAGGTGGGAATAACAATCAAAGGAGTTTTGGTTTACGGTTATGACTTTATAATATGAAGCTCAAAATGCAAAAATGAAACCCTCAAGGTAAAATTAAAGGCTATGGTACTCAAGTAACCAACAAAGCATGTAAGCCTCTTATTTTATAAAACGGGTTGGCCACGTAATCAAAGCTCGTAAAGCCCAAATACATAAAAAATATCTTGTTTTAAAAATAATCTATATATGGTGTACATCGCATATAAAGTTATGTATGTTTTTGGTATCAAATCAAATAAATGTATGTAAAACTATGTTGTACCCTTATCAATATGAGAAATTTAGGTTATATTTTATTTCAGGGACTTGTCCATTTCCGGTTAATGAGAAGGAAGCACCTGTTGACAGAGAAGATGGTGTTGGTGGACAGCTGGTCGGACTTCTCTGTCCTTGTTATAGTTGATAGGCAGGTGTGTCTCGACGATGCTGCAAAATCACACTGTTGGCATACACAACATTTTTTTCCTCTCATTTCATCTGTCAATAGTTTATTTTCGAGTACCGTACTCCGGCAAAATTTTAACAATTAGTTTGAACTCAATGCGGTCATAATTATCATCATCCGGTTTCCCGAAAATGAGTTTTGAAAGCCTCAAATAGTGCCACAATTAAAGCGGTTTTTACAGAATCGCGGGGCTACCTGTCACTTTTACAAAAGATCACCTTTTAAGGCTGTGCAAACTTACAGAGGAATTAAGATTGAAAGTTTTAAACGACGAATTAGGTAATGTATTGGAGTTTAAAAAAAATATGCAGTCACTTTGAACATGTTGAAATCGTCACAACATTTCCCAACGAGCTGTAACGAAAAAGCTCGGGGGTATGGGTGGTTCTGTGTTGGTTAACCGTCAACAACATGCATGGAGCATATCCTGTCATGTCGAGAAGGTTCACAGTCACGGCGTCTTAGTAATTCAAGCCATTTCCTGCGAAGTTTTGGATGCTTCGACGAAGGAAAAGGAAAGAATTCCACGTCTCCCATAAACCCATACCTCCCCTTTTTCCTTGAATCGGAAGAACATTCTTCAGCGACACAGTTATACCGCGGCATGTAGTAGCAGACGATGTCGTTTCTAATATAAACATTTTTACCAGAAGTGATTCGCCCCGCATTTTCATTAATATCAGGTGACTTCTGTGCGAACTAAATGTTACCATCTAGTCGGAATACGGTAACCCGATAATGGACTATTTTGGTTTTACGTTAATAAAGTGAATTTATATATCACGATTTTACAAATTAGAAATATTAAGTACCATCCTACATATATGTGAAAGAAAGAATATTATATGATGAAACAATTTCTATGTCAACGCCAATCATCTGCAAACATATTACTTACAGTATATCTATCATATTTATTGGTAGATGAGAAAAACTTGGCTGCATTCTGTGTGTTTCTGCAATGGACCTGAATTTGCATCAAACCTGGAGATTGTGATTCAGTTTGCCTCCAGAGAGATATCCCCACTTCTGTCTATTGTTGGTAACGTAACTTAGCCAATTTCCAATTCAATCATGAATTGCGGAAAAGCTAATGATTTGGTCGTTCTTATTTATAATACTATTGTTGGGTTTTCTATAAATAAAAAAATGTATATAAAGTGCATTATGAACAATGAATGAACAATAATTTGATGTTGTGTAGGGTGTACCTCTGACGTCATTGACGCCCTCATTAGTGCACACCAGTCAGCAAAAAGCTGCCCTTTTCAACGAAAGTACGCCGATGCTATTGTATATACACTGCCTCCTGAAAATATTGTTCCTCTGTAAGCATTGATCTTTATCAATGACATTATCACACATATCACGCATACTCCCAACCCGTACATTAAAATTCATGAAATGCTACAATTTACTTCATAAATCAGAAAAGTCAATAGCTAAATTTGATTTTAATGGGAAAATAGCACCGGTCACGCAAAATGACCGTTGAAGTATTCTTCCAAAAGAACTTATATGACTAAAATCGTTTATCTTTACATTTACATAAAATAATCATAATTTTTGTAAACATCTTACCATATGTGACAAGAATTTAGAAGATATTGTTTGGGCTTAGTTACGCAAAAAGTAAACAGTCTTAAAGGTATATTAAGTGGCTGGAAAACTCCTAATTTTTTATCGTTTCCAAATTAAAAACAAAATTAACTGTTTTAAACGCATTTATGTATATCAATTCTAAAGCCTTTCATTATAAAACAAGTCATTTTGAGAGATTTGCATTTTATAAAAAATTGATTTTTTTATAGTTCAGATATGATATTTTTTTCAGATCAATTCCCGACGGATTCAAAATATCTGAACTAAGTAAAATCCATACAGAGATTGTACACAAGTCATGGCTTTTGCAAGCAAAGAAAAGTGGACCAATTACCAAATTACTAATTTCCTATCAGTATTGATAGAAACAGACGACGGACGCCCCGTGGCCTGGGAACTTCAGCATGAGTATGGAGCTTTAGGGATGCTGCATGTAATACCTGAATACCAGAGAAACAAATTCGGAAGCATCGTCACAAGAACCCTGGCGGACAAAATGGCTAAGGACGGACAACTTTTGTTTGCCCTTGTTGATGAAAATAACGATATATCGATTGCGTTTCATGAGAATAATGGTTATGTACGCATGCCTTTTAAGTTTTCGTTCATAGAATGTTTTCTGGAAGCAAAGGAAAACAAGAGCCCCATAGCCACATCGCTCACCTGAGCAACAATGGCGACCTAATTTGACTTAAAACACTTTAAATAATTAAGAACAGTAAAATGTATTATTTAGCAAAGTTAAGTATCATAATTTTCTGATGTAAGACTCAATATTTTATAAAGGGTTGGGGGTGAAAATATATTGCGATATATAAATGATATATAACACCGGTATATTATTTCCTTTAGTTATTACACATATGTGAACAGTATTAGCTCTTTAAAGATAAAAAAAAATTCATACATTTTCTAAGACGTATTTCAGTTTAAAAATCATCACCCGTTGTGGGCCTACCTTATCGTGTGTAATCATAATTTGAACATGTTGAATCTACACAATTAAAGGATGCCAATATTTTATTTCATTAATATTTTGTTTCAGAGGTCATGCAATGCATATTTTATATGATGAAAATACTGGAAAAGGTGGTTACCATATCCCTGCAATATTTTTTGTTTGGTGTATTGGTATTTATGAAAAAAATCGAACTTAAATTAGTGTAATTTTCTTTTTCTACATCTAATTTAATATTGTTTTGTGTTTATTTAAGATGCTAAGCTCTATGAATATACCATGCCGATGAGATACATTTCATTTTCACAGCTCGTATCTCATATATGAAAGTTAACAAAGATTGACGGACAGAGGATCGCCAGATAGTCTGGAAGCCAGTACGCAGTGTTTGAACTCTGTGGCAAAAGTTGCTAAGGCTACATTCAAAAACTTAATTGGACTTCCCTTAAATAATTGTTTACCTGGTGTAAACTTGTGTGATGTTTTTATAACCTTACTCACTTGAATGATGAAAACATTCGACTGGAAAATGTTGTCACATGATATGTAAAAAAGTTATATAATTCAATGTATTGTCAGGCATACAGTTTTTTTTAATCTCGCAATTTATATTCATCTTCTTATAAGGATGTTTTGTGCCAAAGTTGGTTAAATTTGGCCAAGTGGTTTTAAAGAAGAAGTTAAAATGTAAAAAGTTTACAGACGGACGACGGACAACGGGTGATCAGAAAAGCTCACTTAAGCTTTCAGCTCATGTGAGCTAAAAAGAAAATTTAGATCTTTTACTTTTGTTAAACACAAAATAATAATTATGATTTTTTAAAAAAGATTTTAAAAACCACAACATGTTTAAAGTCTCTCTCATGTTAAATTACCTTTTTAAACCGTTTTGGGGGATTTTCTTAATTATTTAACTAACATGTTATCGAAAAAACAACTGAGATAAATATATGACAACAATTCCAAGACTCTCCATTTTTATACCGGAGAAATTCACAGGAACGAAAATACGTTCCTTATGACGATTTATAATGGGAAAACTTGCATGTTTAAATATGAAGGCATATACCTGCGCACAGTACATACTTCGGACACCATCCACTGCTTTCAACTTGAAAATAGGTAATGTACATGTACAGATGACACCTATGATATTAAATATTATTTATATTATGAAGTTTGATAAAATCTTTGGTTTGAAAAACTAAAAAAACACCCCGAATGATATTTTGTCCACGTGTGTTTGAGGCAGGGGCAATACTAAGAGGCAACGCAAGGTACAGGATATCTCTTGTAAACCATCTAATCTGCAAAGATGGTCGTTTATGCTATACCAATACTAACTTGAACAATGGGTTTCTAGAATTTTTTTTGTAACAGTTCAAGAAAAAACATGGGTAAAGAAATGTGGAATCACGCTATTGACAATATAAATATCTTAATTTCTAGATATTTTGATGTAGACTGTTTGACTGCAAATTCTTCACGCAAGGAAATTAAAAATGTTTCATTTTCAGGATACGATAATATGTTTTTTTCGTAAGAATGCACTGAACACTATTGAAAATAATTCAGATAACTTTTAGAAAAAAAAAACATTTCATAATTATGATATCAAACCGGATTTACAAGAATTTGAACACCCTTCAGCCTAAATTACAGTTTTGCCTTACTTTGATTGATGTATCTTTTTGAAAAATGAAACGTACACTCAATTGATGGCTAGAGGTCACTTCTTTATTGATCTCCAAAACAAAAATGTCGCCATAACAAACAAAAATAGATAAAACATTGAGCTTCTTAATCTACGTTATCCAAGTTTTAAAAAGCAGGGTAGCAGCAAATAGTATCAAATAGTATCACTTAGCATAACAACCTCTTCTACTCCTGCTTCGTGGTTTACATCATCGCCATATAGAGTCACATCAAAGGACCATCCCAGTTAATGATATACAATTTTTTATTAAAGTGTTTACCCTTAAATGCTGACAAATATAATGACGTCACCAATTCCTTTATCAGTCAGAAGAACAACAAAATCACTTATATAAACTGTCTGCTGAAAGAACTGTACCTATGTAAGCATAATTTCTTACTTAACAATAAATTATTATATAATCAAATTTGAAGAATTACAAATAGGCCGATTCATATGTGCAATTGTTAATGTTTCGCAATACAATTTGCATCATATTTAATCTTAATTGACTGAAATCTTTCAAAGTTATCTCTCAATCTTTAAATAAATAAAAGCGATACAATATTTATTCCTATACTAGGAATAAATACCTACATGTATCAACTATGTACTGGTGACAACGACTATACACATACACTTTATATGATATTCTGTACACACTGTAAAATAGACATTAACACATTCTTCGGCTTATCTTCCTATCAGATCTGATTTTTCAAACTAGGATCTTGGCGTCTCTTTATTTTTAAATGATATATTTAAATGACATGTCGATAAAAAGCTCCAAAAGTCACCGTCTCCAAAGTCGTAGAGAGTCCAGAAAACCCTTTCATATAGTAGAATTCAATTTTTCTATGCACATTTTTATGTACCTAGTCAATATTTCTAAAATCGTTTCTCTGACATACAGAAAACAATAACTAATTTGATACTGTCCAAGCAGTGTCAGGATACATGAGTATTAAATGGCTAAGATCAAATATAAATCTAAGAAAAAATGGTCATCTTTGGTTGCATTCCGATCTTTCATTCAGGCCAAAATTAAAAATATCTATGTTTCCCCTAACGCGACCGACCCAATTAAAACCCGCCGACTGAATTGTTTTTTTTTACAACAGTGAATAGAGATTTTTTTTAAAGAAACCTAATTTTACCCAAATTCGTTTTTAGAAGACCTACATCTTTTTCGTTTTACAATCATTTTGTTAGCATTGATCATCAACATGGGCGAAATACTCGCTTTACGATCGGTAACTTCGCCGGAATTTCCTCCGAAAGAGAAGTTGAAGTCGCCCTGTATTCTGAGTTCACGATCGTATAAAATAACTCCAGAGTTATCATTAAAATGATAATGATTTAATTAAAAGACGCTTCCACGGCCTCAGTTAACCACTGTTGTGATTAATGATTTGCGATTGTCTTATCTTTTCTAGATATACATGTAAATATGGGTGATGCAACATATAGCTTACTGTGAATTGAAAATTACAACCGAAGCTTATTACTTTTAGTGTTGATATTACAATTAGTTGGTAACTTGTAATTAGTAAATAATTATTCCAAATTAATGCTAAAATAATCATAAAACCATCTGTCTTCAGTTATCTTAAAAATTAAAATGATCCTCTACACAACGCTTGTAATTGGGTCATATGGTTGGACTAATACCTCCAAAATACACAGAAGTAAAAAGACTGACTTTTTTAACTTAGCTTATACAATTACAAAACATTTCATCTATAAAATGTATGGATACATCAAATAGATTTAATTTAATAGATTGGAGAAGTATTTTTTATTTTTTATTAACTTGCTTAAATTTTAATCCAATCTTAATTAAGGTTGAATCTGTGTATATATTATATAATTATTTCTGTAGGCTATGCCGTATCAAATACTGTCAGTCTCCCTGATTTCTCAAACTTTTCCCTACTTTTCTGTTAGGGAGAAATAAATTTCCCCAAAATTGGGTTGGTCCATGTGAAATAAAAGACTCTTCATGTTGTGAAAATTTTAAACAGTTCTCTTAAGAATTCGTCAAATTTCAAATCGACAGAAACAAAAGAGTTATGGTAATGACTATAATTAAAGTGAAATTGGGTAAATTTACAAAAAATTGTTATCTACCGAGGTAAACATTTTTTCTACCCTGGCATTATGTTTCAAATTTGGGTTAATATTTCTTTGTATAGACACCCATTTCCTTGTCAAAGAAGGATATTCACTGCAAGTGTAGTGATTTTGTGTACACATAAAATTATAGAATCATTAAATATTACTTCACAAATATTTACATTTATTACATTTCCTTAAATTAATCAATTATTATTGTTTTAATATACTTTTAGACATTTTATAAACCAAATTTTGAAATATTAATTGATACTTTGACGTATGTACAGTATCATTTAAATGATATTTAAATAGAGGTTAACATGTACATCGACATACAAATGATAATGGATCTATTCATGCACATCTAATCATTGAATCAAACATGTTTAAAAAGATAAACAATATCAAATTGTGAATTCGATATTAAATTTGGTTTACATTCCATTAGTACAGTCAAGTATAACAATTTGTTTTACAACTGGTCATATTTTTTTTTTTAGTTTTGTAATTAATTAAAGAATTGATTAATTTTTTCATTTTTAATTTATAATGTATTTTATATTTTGCCCTGGCAGAAAAAAAATTATTTATCTACCTACCTACCCAACTTCAAAATTTAGGGTCGGGTTAGGGGAAACAAAGATATTTTTAATGATGGCCTCATGCCATGTTTTTTTTTTCGAAACAAATTAATGAAAATATTTGAACATATACACAGTACGTGTTGTTGATTACAAAAAATGCTTAAATATTGAGCATTGTTTTTAGCGCCTGAATCAGTTGGGTGATGAACCCTTGTCGTTTTAAGCTCGAATCATTTGACGATCATTCAAGTGTGTTTCTTTAAAAATGATATAACGACAGATTTACCTTGTCTAAAACCATTCTTTTATAATCAACTAATTTGAGACATTCTATTCTAAGATTTATTACAATGTATGTGTGAGGTCCTGTAAATGGTAAATTTTCCTTGATTTAATTTGTATTGTCTGGTTTTTGACTAAATCTACGTTAAAGAGAAATAAACTGTTTACATCAGAATATGTAATAACGGTGTCTCTGCGTAACGTCCACACTTTTGAATTACATTTGCCAATGATCCGCCCGTTTGACACCTCTCGTCGGGTCTGGTGTTTTCAAATCAGCTGGTAATTTAACTTTCACAACATTGATGCAATTATATTCAGACTGAATATCATCCCGGTAGCTCAGAAGTCAGATACTCTGTACCTATTGACTCTGTACTATGCTCCTGGGTTTGTGGTATTCCTTGGCCAAATGACGTAAATCTAAGGCGGCTACTACGAATACCACGCGGTCGTAAAGAAACTGAAGTCTCTTAATCATTAAAATCCTATTCATATGCGTTGTTTCGCTGACTAATATCGTTGGCTTGAATTTGCTAACCCTCTCAGAAACGTCATACATCTGCTGAGACAGTCCGACAAACATTTCAATGATTTTCTCCATCATCTGGAGTTAGTTATTCATGCGGATGCTGCGCGAAGTAAAGAACTGAGCATGGTGGCGTATTATCAGGACACCAAAATCAGTGCATTAGTACGGGTTATTCCCCGTAACTACGCTCAACAGACGTAAATTTTTATATAAGAGATTTGTTTTCAATCATGGTATTATTTTCGCCTAACTATTTGTTAATAGTTGTTTACGTATAAATTATTTAAATAATTTACCTTGCAGAATGATATGGTTTTTGTTATGGTTAATGTCCTGATTTCTGATCTATATAATATATAACGGATGTATCGCACTACATCCATGATTCTTTGCCACATCTTTTTTTTTGGGGGGGGGGGTGGTTTCACTTTTGTATTTTTATTCCATGTTAATGCTAGCTTGATGATGTTCCTCTAAGGTTAGCATGGCATGTCTAATCCATCGCCATTTCTTTTCATAATGATGATTTTACCCTCCATTTGAACTTTATTCTTCATATCCACAGTAATTTTATTGTCGCTGATGATGTTAAACCACCTAATCTAGAAAATTTATCTCGGACATATGTCGCAAACATTCATGTTTCCTTGACTCCGAGGACCAACAATATTGTCGTAGTACATAAGTGAAGTTGCTTGCTTCTTCTGTGTTCTCTCCTGCTATGTTGACTGAAACATTCGATTTTGTATTTGCTTCTTTGTTTACTTAATTTTCAGTCTTTCTTGGTTTTTATGTTTCTTCTTCATTTTCCGTCTTCTCCTGCATCATAAAAGTAAAATGAGGTAGAGGTCACCTGCAAATATAGCTGGGTTTCATTGTCGATGTCATTTTTTTCTCTATATTGTCTGATGATAATCTTATCATCCAATAAAATATTATAGGAAAGAGAAGGTTGAAATTGTGGTTTAAACTTTGAACGCCAATTTGTGTGGGTTTCATTGTTGAGTTTATCAATGTAATTATCTGTTTATTTAAATTTGATTAAATGGCAACATACGTACATGTTTCTTTAAGTCAATATAATTGGTATACGAATTTTATAACCTTTCCCCAAACCCCAAAACTGACAGTTTACTACATTAAAACATAACAATCAATACCCATATATAAAAAAAAAACATTAGTAGATAGATATCCTTGTTAATGCTTCAGTCCACTTCTCTCCATATGTGACTTTGCACGCCAGGTCGTTATGGGAATTGCGCATAATGTTAATAATATTTGTAGGACAATGATTCCTAAAAAGTTTCCTTTTCGTGTCTATGCATATTATGATTAGGTCTTTATGACCTACACAGTTTGTGTATAGTGTGGAGGTCCATTCTCTGTAGTATTCAATGTTTTGAAGAGTCGTTATCTGGTCCTTTGAAATCTAGTTCTTTGGGAGCTATCTTGTTCGTCATGCAACTTGTTGTCAACCTCTTCTTTCATTATTAACGTATTTAATAATATTTAGTACATTTGATAGTATGTTCTCTGTACTGAGTTGTTACGAAAGCTAAATAAGTACCTATCTGTCCGTTATTGGGCACATAGCAGGGGTGTTAATTATAATATTTGTTTCAACTCTGTCTGTATTGTATCTGACCATGATATACCTTTCGTTCTAACATTGTAATATGATTTAAAGTTACCTTAATGTTCTGTTTGCTTAGTGGCCTACAGTTCTTTTAATTACCCTTTCCGCCGTCCATATATCCTCGGCATGCATACAGCTGTACACTACAGAGCATAGGAATTTTCTTCAAACTAGGCTAACACAATGGTTGTCCGAGAAGTTCTCCATGAAGAGTTTGATGAACTCGATAACAAGCTAGAGAAAGAACTTCCTCTGTCCTTTTGTGTATGTATGTTTTAATTTTCACTTTAGCATACACTTACATCCCGCTTTATTTCAATATCAAATATATAAAAAACGTGCCGAATGGTTCTTTAAGATAAACATATGCAATTCAACGGTTGATATTTAAAACATTTAAAAAAATGTCCAGATGGATATTTTGACGCGCGCATTTTCTGTCATATTGTAATATTTGAATTGATCTATTGAAACTTATACAATATGACAATTACAAAAATGACACTGAAAAAAAAAATCATTTGACGTTGTTCCTTAGAAGAAAGGTAAAGTGTCTCTGCTATCTGCCCGATTTTAATAATCATGACATAAGTATTATTCACAGTCATGAATTTGATTAAACAAATGTTGAGTTTAAAAAGAAGATTAAGATGTTCTGGTTAATGTGATAACACACTAATTAATGCATGTTGTTATCAGATCAGTAGCTACTTTACAATAAACCGAACAAAAGTTTTAAATGTTCATCCATGTACTGTTTTTTATTATATAAAGTTTGTTTTATTTTTTGAGCGACTTATCTTCACCTGACTTTAAGTAGTTAAGTTCAATGAAGGGATCTTAACGAAGAGTTGCAAGATGCAGCACTTAAATTAGAAAAAAAATATTATAAAATAATTTTTAAAATATATTGTCAAATATTTCAACCAACGGCGAAGACAAAATGTAAAGTAAATTGAAAGTGACTATATCTTGTAAAACCAATCCAGGCACACCACACTCATTTCAACTGCTCTGGCTCTTCAAATAAAACGAATATAAAGTTATGTAAAAAAATTGCTTTGAATGTTAATTGTTTCAAATTCAAAACCGTGAATAAATCATACATCAGTACTTATAATAAGTGAACCCTGCATGTTTTTAAAGAAAGGGACTGGTTCATTTTCGGTTGATGAGGAGGAAGGACCTTTTGACAGAGAAGATGGTGTTGGTGGACAGCTGGCCGAACTTCTCTGTCCTTGTTATCGTAAATAGACAGGTTTGTTTCCACAATGCTATTAATTGACTGTTGTTCTATACAGCAATTTCTCTCTTCCCAATGACGGTTTAAAGTAGGTAAAAATTGTGTACCGCGCTTTTTAGAATATCGAGTATCAAAACTTTGTAAAAGAGTGAATAATAAATTATGGAACGAGTACTGTATCAACGCCAATTAGATGCACACGCAATAAATTATTTTTATCACATTTATCGGTAGATGAGAGAGACCTGGTTATCTGTTGGTCTCTGCAAAGATCCAAAATTTGCATCTAACCTGGAAACGTTGATCCAGTTTGCCTCAAAAAAGACATCCCCACCTCTGTTTATTGTTGGTAACGCCACTTAGCCAAATTAATTTATAATTGTCATTAGAACGGATTGAAACTATATATATGGTCTATTTCAATCTTAATGTTATTAAAATTTGAGTTAATTTTTTTTGTATTTAAAAAAGGTATATGATAACTTATGTTGAATAAACATTGTGTAGGCTGTACTTCTGAGGTCATGGACGCCCTTGTGTGTGCACACCAATCAGCGACTAGCCGACCTTTTCGACGAATGTGTGTCGATCTCATTGTATATACACTGCCCGCTAAAAATATTCTTCCTCTGTAAGCATTGATCTTTATCTATGGATAATTAATTACATAACACAAAGACTCACATCATGTACAATTGAATGGTCCGTTTAGGTTGTGTCAATAAGTTCTTCTCATTAGCATAGAAATGCTGCAATCTAGTTTATAAACAAATCGTTATCTAAATGTAATTATGAGAAAAAGGTAGCTAAATGACAGTTGATGCATTCTCTCAAAAAGAACTTGTAATCGACTCATTTTGTTTATATACTGACAAACTTTAGGAACGATACACACCTTTTCCCCTATGTATTTTTTTTCAACTAGATTTTCACCCGTGTGTGCACGGGTTGACATTGCATATGATAATGAACATTTACGAAATAAAATATTTTTACTACACTCTGTTTAGTTAGAATAATCTAACTGTGACTCGGGACAGGCCTTTACCACAGTTAAAATACCCTCTATATACCCGTAATGTAGCAGAAAATTGCAGAATCGTCCGAAACGATTTTGGAGAAAATTAATGAAGTTGCATTGAAAATAACAGTCAAATTATTCATAACAAATCATTTTGAGGCTTTAAATACTTTTCATCTAAAAATGTAATTCATATTACACTTTTTCATCATGCAACGTTTTTTACTCGGTCGCTTTAAATTTACACACCATGTTGACATAGTAAATGCACTGTGTTAGAGTTATGTCCTGTTGTAAATTTTGAATTTACCGGGTGGCAGTAAATACAAACTTCCACCCGGTAAATTCAAAATTTACAACGTGACAGTTATATCCCGTATTTTCTTTCATGAAAAGAATATATAGCAAATTTCCAATGAAAATTTACACATATTTGTATTATCGTTTCTGAGTTCATCCATGCAAATGTGATATTTGTGAAACATAAACTATGATCGAGGTAAATGTCAAAATCGGGGAAATGTCGTAATAGGGATAAACGAAACATGGATAATTTGGATTGTTTGTGATGGTCAAAATACAAACCTTGAGCAAACAGGGACCTCCATTACATTGGAGGTGGGATCAGGTACCTAGGAGGAGTAAGCATCCCCTGCCGACCGGTCGCACCCGCCGTGTGCTCATTGTCAAGATCATGAAAAAACGGGAAGAAACCGTAGTCATTCCGGTGTATAAATAATGGTCTAACAAGTATGAAAAACGTCAGTCAGCATGTGTCATAATGAAACATTGTACTTGCTGACAAGGTCATTGTATATTAATCAGTCAGGATAATATTCTCGACGATAATCCAGATTTAATTTGTTTTTTAGATCTATGAAAAAAATAATGATACAGAAAATTACCAGGCATTTCGTTTCTAAAGTCCGTCAGTATATTTACATTAATTTGCATATATTGGTCATGATTTCTGAATTTCGGTTTTGTCATATGATAAGAACTTCAACGATAAAAAGGGACTTAAATGTAAAAAGGATAAGAGGCTGGAAAGCTTTTTAAAAGATTTGTTATTCTCCACTTAAAGACTAAACTTGATTGAAATACAATCCAACTTGTTTTTCCATCTTATGTGCTTTAATCATAAAGAAAACATTGACAGCTTTTTATGATTTTCATTTGAAAAGTTCATTTTTTTATGATTGCACAGTAAAAATTTTTTCAGAACAATTCCAGACGGTTTCCAAATTTCTGAACTAAGTGAAATCCATACAGATATTGTTCACAAGTCATGGTCTTTTGCAAACAAAAAACAGTCAATCATCTTTCCAATCAGTATTGATCAAAACAGACGATGGACGCCCCGTGGCCTGGGAACTTCAGCATGAATACAGTGCTATAGGGATGCTGCATGTAGAGCCCAAATACCGGAGAAACAAATTAGGAAGTATCGTAACAAGAACCCTGGCGGAAATAATGACCAAGGACGGACAACTCGTGATTGCCCTTGTTGAGGAAGATAATGACATCTCGATTGCATTTCATGAGAATAATGGTTATGTGCGCTTGCCTTTTAAATTTTCGTGCATGGAGTTTATTTTTGGAATCAAATGATAAAAAAGTCTTTACTTTTGTTGATCCCGAAAATATGTATTATAACTTTTTTACAAGATTTTGAAGAGTGAAACATGTACAGTAAATTATCGATTTAAAAGTATTTAAGTATTAAAATTTCATCACTGAATTGCATCTGCACAAACGAATGGAATACTGTTATGTAGTTGTTATTATGATATCTCATTCAAAAAATGCTTAATGAGCCAATATCTAATTCAATAAAAGTTCTTGGCCAACCAATACCCCATTCAATAAAAGTTCAATGGAACAATATCCAATTCAATAAAAGTTTAATGAACCAACATCCAATTCATTACATTCAATACTCAAGCACTAAATTATACCAGAATAGCATTGCATACAAACCGAAAATATATTATAGAAGTGATTATTAATACACTTCCATTTGAGGTGGGGTTTGACACACACATACTGATGTTTGGCACACACCACCTTAAACAAAAAACACTGACCAAGGCCAAACTGAGTTATAGTCCTATCCAAGACACCGTTCTGCCATGAAAAATGTAATAAGAATGACGAGCTCAATTTCAAATAATAAGAGTCAAGTTCAAGGTATTCCGTATCAAATCGGCATTAATACCCTATATGTAACATTGTGCTCGTATCGAGGCTTTGCAATGTTAAGTCACAAAGGTTTGTTTCTGTTAACATGATTTTATCGTAATGAATTACTGTATGTTATTCATAAGAAGCAATTATTATGCAAAAGTATATATCCAATTCTACTACAGTTATTGCCGAGATCAAAGCGATGCCGCGGACATTATTCTCCAATATACCACGAACGTCATCAGTAAATTATCAGATCAGAAATACCTATTTGTCTCGCACTGATCATGAAAGTACAACTTCAAACTGTAAAAAGTTTTAAAACCATGTCAATTTCACTTGTTAGTTCCAGTCAAAACGATGTGTATTGCCTCAAATGTTTATTTTTAAGAGATCAATGCGGCTGTTCCTAGGACCTCCTAGTGTTTTTACATAAAATATATAACGTGTAGTAGTTATAATCGTATTAAATAGCCCTTAAAATATTAGGAATATATGATTCAAATATATTTTATAAAAAAGTGAAGAGTACATGTATTAAAAACCCAAAGAAAAATTCTGTCGTCTGCATGTGATTCCTTTGATCGATACACATGTAAACATTACTAACAAAACCGTTGGGGTTACACGGAACAGCCGTCAAAATGACCTAGATCGTCTCTCTATAGGAGAAACGATTTGTAGAAATACTGGGCTGTTAGTAGAATAGAAATAAAGTTCTAGTTATCGTGAATGTTGCAGGATAACCTCCTCGGTCTCGAAATGTTTGAAATATAAAAGCCCCGGCTAACGCCTCGGCTTTTATATTTCAAAACAACATTTCTCGATGTTATTCTGCAACATTCACGAAAACTCGTACTTTATTTCTTAAATAAATACATGAATACAAATATACAAAAGAACATGTGTCAATGGAGTCATGGAAATGGTGGTCAAGTGATCATGATTCAGATCTACTTTTTTTATAGTGTTATCTAAAATAATAACTCGTGTTTGTATAAACTCTTCAAAACATCTGAATAATTTATTGTTTTATATCTTAAATGGTCACAAGGCAATGTATGTTTAATCGCATTTAGAGTAAGTGTTAAACAAAAAAACCAAAAAAAAAAAAAACACAGAAAACCAACAAACAGACACACAAACAAAAACATCGCCCTACAAAAGTAAGACGACAAACGATGATTTTAATTTAAGTTATATTAAAGAGGTTCATTTCGTGCATTGGTAAATTTCTTACATCCAAAATCATGTTTGATTTATTTGATTTATTTCTTGTACATCAAATATTTTTGATATGTATTGTGATAATATAATTCTTATTAATGAATTTGTTTGGTTCAAGTAATTAATAAATCAACACACTGCCGGGATGAACAGTAGAAAGTCATGGCGTTGTACAGCTAATGGGGTATGCTATTACAATCAACGTTTAAATTATCAAGTTTTAGCTAACTAGTATCCTTAAAAGTTTATAATTTGTTATGTATAAGCTGAATTGAAAAACACTAGTGTTAGGATGTCAGATATTCACTAAAGAAATCCAATGTATTTTTGACAATTATATGCATCAATTGCGCGCCATACATGCATTTAAAGAAGACCTATATTTTAACACAGGCAACTCGTGATTTAGAAAACAAGTATCGATTTAAATTTATAAAACATCCTCTTGCAATTTTCTGGAACAACACGATGGCTGTCCGAGAAGTTCTCCCTGAAGAGTATGATGAACTTGATCAGAAGCTAGAGAAAGAGTTGCCTCTGTCTATTTTAGTAGGTTTGTTTTTTGTTTTACTTCCGAGTTAAGGAAACTCATGTGTTTAATCATCAAATTTGAAGTGATAATATGTTCTTAAACGATTTATCATCTGGCCATGGGCCATTGTAATTCAATTTAATCTGCTGTGCATTTCATTCATGTATTTTATTTTTCTATTGCAATAAATATTGTCTACACTAAAGGGAGAACAAGGTAAACTTTGGCTTATTGGCATCTTTTGTCCTATTAAATGGTGAACTTTTTTTATTCAATTGGTTTTCGGTCCTTTTTGGGATTTAAATAAAATTTTACTCGTCGTCAATAATAAAGCAGAGGAAAATGATAAAGTTAGGTTAAACTTACATTTTTATTAAAGACCATCAAATTGCAATATGATTCACTGGTACTTACACGCATTTTATATCATTATTAGATTAGAAAAAAAAATCATGATTAGATAATATCCCGCGCAAGCGCGAGAATTAACAATTTGAACATTTTATATATATATATATAAATATATGGCCTATTCCTTTTGTTGCAGCTGAGTTGAAAAAAAACCCGCAAACTTTTTCATAATATTTCAAACCAGGGAGTGGCTTTACAGTGCGTCGTTTCTCTTTTCTAAATTTTGTTCTTTAGGACTTTAAGCCAAATTTCACTATATGACTAATATCACTGTCTCAAAAAATAATTTCAGATAAAAGACTGTAACCTTGCCCGAACCGATCCAACGTTTTATCCATACATCATCTATTCATACAGACGTAGAGTTGTTTACACGATTTGTTTACTAGTATGTTTCACAAATTAATGTATTTGGTATAAAATGTTTGTAATTTAAAAACGCTAGATAAGTATAAACATATTTTTTGGCATATCTTAAACTAAAGTTGTCAGATCCAAGATAACTGCCCGGTGATCAACTCGCCCTACACTTTCCGCCATGACGCTGATTAGTCAACCCGTGTTCTTGGTTACCCTGTTCTGGAAAGTTCTATCCGTCATAACTAAAATCGCACATTCAAGAAACGAACTGACACATCTTATTTATTCAACATTTGTCGTATATTAATTTCTAAATAAGTTCCCAGTTAATATACTCACTCTTAACGTAATCATTCAATATTATTTAATTGCAAGCATAGATTTTGATGCAAATTCTCACTGACTTGGATCCGCCAAAGCGTGTCCACCAACTTACTCTAATTTTTGCTATTTCGGATTGGTTTAACGAAAATGAAAGTAGGTTTTTAATTTTTTTCTCAATAATTACTTATTAAATGAAATTCAATTATAGCTTACGGACATCAACTCACATGTGATGAAATACTAAAGGTTTGAGCAATTACTCTGGTGCAGACATTTCGTAGTTTATTGACAAATTCTCTTAATTTATAAGTATAGATTATTCATCCTTTTATTTACGAATCAATAGTTGCTGAATTGAGAATTGTTTTTGGAGGGAAGTCATGACGAATTGTATTTAAGGAGGTTGTTACAATGTATATTTCATCGGTGGTTACTTTTTTCAAAAGCCCGCCACTTTATACTCGTGAAATATAATATATTTTATATTTAAGAATAAATTGCTATAGTTTACCAACAATTTATTGAAAAATTACATATTGGGCACTGGGGACTACTAGCTGTTTACAGCTATGATGAACAAATGTAAACAAACGGAAAATACTGTCCGAAAGGAAAACACACCCTATAACCGGGGGACGTAACTTCCATCAAAATACAACGGATAATTAGATAAAAAAAAAAATAACCATCTAAAGAGAGTTAAAAATAAGTACAAATTTTCCTCCTTAGAAAACATGGGGAAAAATTGGTGAGAGTGCAAAAATTTAAACAACAAGAATTCTGAATTTGTACAAAGAATGCCAAAAATGCTGCATTTGATTTGGGATGTCATACGTAAGCATGATGAATTGCCATACGTCAGCATGGCTAGGACTATTGAAGTTGAGAATACATTTACGTACCGGTACATGTGTTATTATACGTGAGCATTATGAAAACGTCCTACGTCAATATGACTAGGATTAAATTGGAATATCATGCGTAAGCATGATGAAGTGCCATACGCCAGCATGGTTGTGACTATTGATATTGAGACTAAAATTATCAAACAAAACAACAATTATGGCTACTGACACTGAAAATTGCACTGAAAACAAGGCTTGCATATAAATACCATTATACACATAGGGTGCCCCAAGGAAAAATATTAAACTGAACGAGTTTTAATATATAAACAATGATTACATCAACAACTTAAACATTGCAACTGGTCTTCTGGTTCTAAGAATTTTCTGAGTTTCTATTTATTTTCAAACTTTGGATTATTGATTCTTACAGGGTGACCATAAAATGCATGCCGGAAAGAATACAAAGATATATATGTAGTTAGGTTAAGATCTGGTCAATTTTGCTACTTACACGGCCCATTTCTTTAGTCGGTCTTTTAAATGCTTGACTAGTTATGACTCCTATTTGGATTTTATCTATATTTTGCCGTACTTTACGACTTTTTAGGAATAATGTAGAGTATGAAACATTTTCTTTACATCTCCATTTTAAAGTTTGCAAAAAGTAATCCAGATACATATGGTCGATTAAGTATTATTTTTATAAGAAATTAAAGAAAATATTAAAACACAGTTTTTGAGAAACTGAAGGCATTCGTCATTTCATTTCATTCGTAAACCACAAAACCCCTTTAAGATTCGTACAAAGCATTCACATGACGATTTTTTTCGGAGAATAATTAAAATTTCTAATCTGAAAAACAGCTCTTTGATACCGCGCATAAAACACATATTTCGGAGAATACTTAAAAATTCTAACTTGAAAAACAGCTCTTTGATAACGTGCATAAAACACAATCTCGGAGAGGAGCAAAACATGGTACACAATTGATGCCTAAATAACGAACTATGTAGAAATTAATAGATAGTTAATTCTAGTGCATTGTTTAAATAATAATTAGTATTGCTTTCTTGTCACAAACTATAAATGTATAAAGCTTTCCACGAAAAAAGATGTGTTTATACCTTGTGGTATTGATTGAATTGATAACGCAAAACGTTTAAGCTGTTTGTGATATAGTTGAATATTGAAGTATTTTACCGTTGAGCAACGTGGTCCACGAGTTTTTTATTTAAGGTTAAGAAAAAAATCAACATTGTTTTCTATTGAAGGGGCTGGTCCATTTCCGGTTGATGAGGAAGAAGCGCCTATTGACAGAGAAGATAGTGTTGGTGGACAGTTGGCCGGACTTCTCTGTCCTTGTTATTATAGATAGAAAGGTAAGTCTTGGTCTACAGCTCTACAATTTAGTAGGTCCAAAAGTAAGCGGTTCGTAGGTAAATAATAGAGAGGTTTAGCAAACCGACGTGTACGCGTACTTGTACGTGTAGAAAGGAAAATATGTGCATTACGTCATCATTTTGTGTAATGACGAATCTCTACAGGTATGTACCCGAATAAACATACGTGTAAATTGTAAATTACCCGTAAGGTCGAACTTGTAGCTTCTGTTTCCCTGTTGGCTATTTATTTTAACAAATATGTGTAATTCTCTTGAGGCTAGATATTTAATTCTATTACTGATACCTAAAAACATAAAATTTTATTGAAATTTAATATGTAATTGGAGTATAACACACGTAACTCTTCCTCCAAAACATGCGATATTGCTCTGTTATGTTATTCAACTGGTATAAATAAAAATAAACATATATAAAGAGTGATGTTCAATAAAATTAACCCATGCAATTCTCAATTTTCGATTGTGACTAAAAATTATCAGATTAGTATGAGAACATATCTAAAAATACATTTAAAACATTTACACGTACAGGTACACGTTATAACTGCTAAACAGGAAAAGTAATATGAACTGGTACGCGTAGATCTAACTTGTAACCTACACATACAAGTACGCGTACGCGTTGGTCTGCTAAACCTCTCTAATTATGTAAAAGGCTACCCTCAGATAATCAAGTAACGCAAATAATGTACGAAATATATTTCTGCAATGTTTACAACCTTCATACTTATATCAAACACTATTGAAAACATTTTAATTTTTGAAATAGTCTATAGACAACAATTACATTAATTTGTTCCCCTGTAAAGCTCACAATGTTTTATCTTTACTAACAACTATTATGATAGATACTCTTACCTTCATATCAAATCAAAGCATTCTGTTTATGGGGATGTGCGGCCATCGTGTACATCCGAGGAGAAAAATGTTAACATCTTTTGAACATCTTTTGCTTGTTTCTGCCCAAAACTGACTGAAATTGTTGTCAAAAGATTAAAAAGCAGTAAATATGAGGTTCTACATGTTGTTTTGTATGTAAATCACACATACAATAAACAATTCAATTTTTACGATGTCTTTTTAATCAGTTCGAATTGCGCAGCTTCAGACTTAAATTCAAGATTTAAAAATGTAAAAAAATATGAAAGGAGGTCATAAGTGTCCAATCTACAACCATTTGTTGAGAAAAACGTCTAAACTTGCTTATTTAAGTTGTAACTTTGTATCAAACAAGGGATCCCTATTCTTAAAATATTACATTTTTGTTTGTGTCTATGGAAGTACATTGGAGTTATATTTTCTTTAAAAAATATATGTGTATTTTTTATTTAACACAGTTAATTTTTGGGCCCGTACCTTACTTCTTAAAAGAAAGAAATTTAATTTATACTTATAGAACTGAAAGAATCCCTTGGAGCTGGTTTAGATATGTCTGTCACATTAAACACAGATTGTTTTGAAATAACATATATTTTTTTCTATGAAAATATAACGTCAATGTGCCACCATAGACACATGAGTTCTTAGTATAGACTGGATTTTTATTGTTCTAAAAATAAATCCCATGCCGACTAATCAAAATAGGGTATCCTATTTTCAGGCAAAGCTACTACAATAATGTGCAAGATTCAACCTTTTTCTCAACAAATGGTTGTAGTGAGACACCAATAAACCCTTTTTTATTTTTTTCAGATTTTGAAACCTTCAAAATAAGTCTGCAGCTGCGCAGTTATACAGCTGTTCTTATGCATCGTTTTTTTTTTTTTTTTGTATGCGTAATTTGCATACAAAACAACAAGAAGAACCTCATATTTATTGCCTTTTAATCTTTTGACAACAGTTTTGGTCAGTTTTGGGCAGAAACAAGCCAGTTCAAGAAATGTTTACATTTTTATTCTCAAATGCACAAGATGACCATGTATCCCCCTTAAAGAAGGTTTGGAATGTATTCAATCTATATTTCTATCATATTCAAGAATATATTCAAACTCAAATATATATATATATATATATATATATATATATATATATATATATATATATATATATATATATATATATATACCATTCCAGATGAAAGGTACTGTGTCATTTGCTGCGTGTTTCTGCAGCGACCCAGGCTTTGCATCAATCCTGGACACTATGATTCAGACCGCCTCAAGAGGGTTGTCTCCTCCTATTTTTGTCGACGGTAAATGAATAAATAAAAACGGTTTTCTCACAATATATTCATGACTCTATTTGTTTTGGTTTCAGAAAGATCATAATCGAAAGAAATGTTTCTCTAATTTAAAAATGGATGACAGCTGAAAAATGAAATGATTTGTATATAATCAAGATATTTCTGAACATGTGATTTCATGCAACATTAGGTTTTTCTTATAATATTGTTTTGCATACTTACCCACAATATATGTACCTTGCTTTAGACAGAATTTGGTGTTTTAGGATGTTCCATTGACGTCATCAATGCCCTTATTGGACAGTACAAGTCAGCAAATAACTGTCCCTTCCGAAAAGACCACAGCAATGCGTTAGTGTATGCACTACCTGCTGAAAACATTGTACCTCTGTAAGAATTCATTTTCACATAGTGATGAAAGGAACTTTTGTATATAACAAAAGAATTGACCTACATGTAAGAGGCCGATATTGTTTACTGTCTTTACAAAAAGCATATCGATTTCCGTTTCATTTCTTGATTTTAGGACATACACAGTAAACTCTTGGGTTCTTGTTCTCATAATGTATAGTGATTTAAAAAAGTTTCACAATCGTTGTCCGGGCAGTATGAGTTATGAAAGGTTTTTTTTTTCAGTTTGCATTCTATAATACATGTTCTTTATATGCGTTTATTTACAACCAATGACATATAACAACTATCGAAAGTCTCGCGTGAAGCGATTTCAAAGGTCGCAAATCCTTTGACTATATGCGACAAATTATGCAAGTCGCCTTAGTTTTCTAACAGAAATAACAGAAAGAGTGATATTTGTAGATGTAGAAGGATTTTAGGAGGCGTTCGAACACTAACATCATTTCTTTTCCGTATTTACAGCAGCTGCATCCTTTGTATAAGGGGACGTACCTTAAAATGTTTTTGAAACCAAACGCAACAGTTTTTGCTCGGCATGATTTTTTTTACGTGGCACCTGTCTCGAGTGACACAGATTGAATGATTCATGTCCTTAAAAAAAGTGCTTACACTATTGTATAATTCCTACAGATGGATCGAATCAGGGCACAAAAAGATCACGTGTGACATAGCCAGCGCTTTAACCTACTGAGCTATCAAGGACTTACATATTTAGTTGGTAATATAGACCACTATGAAAGAAATCAGTTTCCGAAATTTTTCTCAGTTTTTTTGCAAAAAAGACCCCAGGACCGGGGTACCCCTAAGAAAATTTTATCTCAATTTATTCCTTTGAACAAAACCTATCCAACTATTTAATATTTTTTTTAACATAGAGTATGAATTTAGTATTTTTCCATGACGGATCATTGGAATTTATGAAATTGAAGACTAATAATAAAATTGCAAAAGCAATATGATATGTTCAAAATGCAAATTCTAAAAATTTAGAAATATATACGAAAGAAAATAACAAAACAAAACTTTGATTTTCAAAAGTGGAAATCCATCTCTTCTAGGTCAATTCTTTTGTTATTTGCAATAGCTCTTTTTTGGTAGATTTTATATAGTATTCCCTTTAGTCTAGATCCGCGCTTTTCACCCGTTGTCGAGTTTAAACAGCAGTCGTTTCTCTTCTGCTGTCTGCTGTTTAAAGGTGGCAAAATGGTTTGTAGGAAAATGAATTTATTTTTACTATAGAATCTACATTCATAAAGGCTGAATAAAACATAGAGTATGAATTTAGTATTTTACCATAACGGAGCATTGGAATATATGAAATTGGGATTTTTTAATAAAATAATTTCACGAAACCTTGAAATTCTCTCAAACACCTTCAGCGTTCATATATTTCAGGATTCGGTTGAGAATTTAACGTCGGTCAAGAGTTTAAATATGATTGCATAATCATATGAAAATTGATGAAATTACTCCAAACTCGCCTCCCTTTGTTAAAGAACATTAAAAATACAGTAGATTTAATAATGCGCCGTACTGTCTCTTTAACATTGAGTTAAAAAAACCCAAATATTTGAAATCATTTTATACCATATTTTTATGATGAGCTTAATCGTGTAAAGTAGGTAAATAGCGCCTAAAAATGCCCACATCTATCCAGCCCTCTAAAAATTTAAATATTTTCCTTTATCTTTATACAGAGCTCTTCTGATTAAGGAGTGTAACATATTCATAAATTACAAAGAACGTTTAGTTATCTTAATTATTTAAACGATGCATAGTTTAAAAAAATATGGTTTTTTTTTATTAGAACGATGCCAGACGGATTCAGAGAAACAGAGTTAAGTGAACGTCACTTAGAGGCTGTCATCAAATCATGGCCTTATTCGGAGGAAATGGATAAGTTAGCGAGCACGGAAAAATGGTTTAAATACCACTTTTCTAATTTTCCGACAGTTTGCATTGAAACAGACGATGGACGACCCGTGGCGTGGGAACTTCAGCAGGAGAATGGAGGCATTGGAATGCTGCATGTAGAGCCCGAATATAGGAGAAACAAACTCGGAAGCCTTGTCTCGAGAACTCTGGCGGAAAAATTAACAAATGATGGCCAACTTGTGTTTGCGTGTGTTGATGAAAATAACGAGCCTTCGATTGCATTTCACGAAAATAATGGCTATGTGCGGTTGCCTTTCGACTTTTCTTTTATAGGATATTTTTTTGAAGCAAAATAATTAAAATAACAAAGATTTTTCCATATCTTTTTCTTTTTATAAAATATTGCACTAACATTAACATTAACATTTAGAGCACATGAATCAGGTGGTTGCCGTAGTACAGTCATCGAGTGATTATTGATCTATTGTCTGGATTTGTGTCAGACTAACAGCAATTATCTGATGATTATTTTTCCAGTGCGTTTGTAATAATGCTTCAAGCCAAATTTTGTATTGGTTTTTCATCATTGAACTTTGCCTAAAATAGCTGTGTTCGAAAGCATCAGGTTGTTGGTTTGTATCGCGTGCTAATACACTTGAAAAATCGATATGTGTCAAATATCGAACACTGTTTGGGCAAATGCGGGGTTTGATAAGAAAATGCAATTACAATAGTTACTAAATTTGCTTAAAGGTTGGATTTCGGTGTCTTTTTCTGCTTTCTGGATGTCTTGAAAATTAATTTCTTTTCAGTGCTTTAATTCTATTATAATATGCATGTACTAGTTTTAGTAATAGAGACAATCACATGATTATCATAATTTATACCCTATAGTGTATAGGGCAACAGCAAATGTCCTCCACTGCTACCAATCCTGAACCAGTCTGGTTAACGATCCCCGGCATGGTGTAATGCTTTCGTCTTGCTTTCAACTTTTCTCCAATATATTCTTGGCCTCCATCTCTTTCTCTTGATTTTTGGGCCAGTGCAGTGCTGTTCTAGTTGTCGAATGAAGGTCTTTCGTAGCACCTTCCCTATCCATCAAAAAGGAGACAAAACACAAACTTTCACTATCTCACTCATTCTTAATGTACATTATGGGGGTATATGTACCGGTATCTTATACTCAATTAACATGGTTTAGATTATTCAAAAATATTTTATTGAGTATATTATATACATTGCGTTTGATATTCTAACAATTTACTAGGTTCTCACTCTAATAGAAATAGTGTACTATTGCTATAAAAATGAAATAGGTGTATTTATAAAGAAACAAGAGGTCCATGGACCTTATCGGTCACCTGAGTAACTGCAGTGTGTGGGTTTTGCAATGTATATTCATGTGCATTATAATTACAGGGCTATTTAAATGAAATCATTTTTAATATTCAGGGATTGTTTAATCCAATAAACTTTCTGAATTCTAAAAATTATTGAAAAAATTGTAGCATAACATACATATTTTTGTATTCTTATGAAGCAGAATTTATTCAAAAACTTGTACGTGAAAAAAATAAATCACTCGCTGTGGCCTTCAACTCAACATTCAGGTATATCGACGACGTATTATCAATTAACAATTGTTATTTCCATACTTACATCGACTCGATATATCCCAGTGAACTTGAAATTAAAGATACCACAGAGTTGGCGTCATCTGTTTTATATTTGGATATTTTACTGGAAATGGACATTGATGGTAACCTAACAACAAAACTTTATGATTAACGCGATGACTTCAATTTTTCTATATAGTCAACTTTCCTTACCTATGTAGCAATATACCTTCATCACTTGCATATGGTGTTTTTTTGTCTCTCAGTTAATTTGATACGCAACGTTATGCTCTTCGTAAGAACAGTTTCTAAGGCCAGGCAAGCTACTGACAAACAAGTTGATAAAACAGGACTATTAACAGTCTCGTTTAAAGTCATCTTTTCGTAGGTTTTATGGTCGATACAACGACCTTGTCAGCAAATACTATCTTCCACTGGGTCGCATGCTGACTGACGTTTTCCATACTAATTGTTAGACCATAATTAATCATCTTATTGTCTACGGACTTTTTCGTTTTTTCCCGATTACGACAAAGAGCACACGGCGGGTGTGACCGATCAGCAGGGGATGCCTACTCCTTCTAGGCACCTGATCCTACCTCCAATGTTTGCTCAAGGTTTGTATTTTGATCATCACAAACTAACCAAATCATCAGCGTTTCGTTTTTTCCCTTTTGTGCCATTTCCAGATTTTGACATTTGCCTCGATTGTGACATGCCCAATTGTGACAAGTAGCACATGGCGGGTGCGACCGGTCAGCAGAGGATGCCTACTCCTCCTTGGCACCTGATCCTACCTAGAGCTATCTTTTTGGAGGTCCGTGTTGCTCTGCTTTGAATTTGTATTTCGTTTTATGGATTTTTGAGATGGTTGCCGGTTTGTTATTGTCATTTTTTCATACAGTGACATAATTGAACAAATCTTAAGTACAAAAAAGGAGAGGTACTGTAGGCAAACAAATGATACCCCCCCCCCGCTAAGAAAAAAACATTACTCAAAAGTATTTTCTATGATGCTATCTATTTAAGCGTCCATGTTCTATCAATAACGACTGCTCTATTATTTTTAAATTGTTAATGCTAATTATATGAGTACACAAACAAATTTCTATTCTTTAAATTTCATTTCATTTCAACTTAACTGTTAACGCATTAAGACATTTGTATCCTTATGATACCAAACATGACTGGAACCAAACGATAATCCACATATGAAGCAGCCATTAAATGTTTTGAATTTTCGTTATACCGGGCCCGATTTTTTTTTCCGAGAAATTTTATCCACACAATTATTTAAAATCCAGAGATAAAAATACATCGGGGCTGGCCATTTTCAGAGGGGCGGGTGGTGATAAGAATGTAACAATGTGGCCTGACACACGCAAACTTTGTTAAATTTTACCTTCTAATCATTTCCATTCATACAAGACATGACACAGACAGGAATTAAGCATTTTTTAAACAATGCTCTTGAACTTGCCCAAAAGACCTTCGGTAAAGTTCATGAAACACTTTCAGGTTATAAGCAATCTCTGTGTGAATTATTAACTTAATGTTTCTACCTAAAACGATACAAACCGGACCGGACCGGACCGGACCGGACCGGACCGAATGACCTTGAGTCAAGGTCAGGACACCCTCCCCCCCCCCCAAAGAGCAATCTTTGTGTGAAGTAAGAACTTCCAATGTTTCTCCACAAAAGGATATGGGCCAGACATGTTGCACTTTTCCTGCCTGTGATCTTGACCTTCCCTTCCCCGAATTACCTTTGAAAGAAAAAGAATATCATAGGAAAGATATGGACTGGACATAAATTTTGCACTTTTCCAGCCAGTGACAATGACCTTGTCCAAATGACCTTGGTTTAAGGTCATGACACATCCCTATGTCATAAGCAATTGTTGTGTGAAGTAAGAACATCCAATGTTTCTCCATAACAATGATATATACCGGACATTGATTTTGCACTTTTACTGCTAGTGACCTTGACCTTACCGAAATGACCATGGTTAAAGGTCATGGCACACTCCAAGGTCATTAGCATTTTTTGTGTGAAGTAAGAACATCCAATGTTTCTCCACAAGAGAGATATGAACCGGACATGATTTTTGCACTTTTCCTGCCAGTGACCTTTACCTTTCCAAAATGACCTTGCTTCAAGGTCATGACACACCCTTAGGTCATAAGCAATCTCTGTGTGAAGTGAGAATATCCAATGTTTCTCCATAAGAAAGTTATGGACCAGACAGGAATTTTGCACTTTTCCTGCCAGTGACCTTGACCTTCTCCGAATTACCTCGGACCAAGATCATGGCATATCCTCAGGTCATAAGCATTCTTTGTTTGAAGTTAGAACTCCTAATGTTTCTCCATTAAAAAGATATGGACCAGACACGAATTTTGCACTTTTCCTTCCAGTGACCTTGACCTTCCCTTACCCGAATTACCTTTGGTCAAGATCATTACACCCTCAGGTCATAAGCAATCTTTGTGTGAAGTAAGAGCTTCCAATGTTTCTCCTTAAGAAAGATATGGACCAGACACGAATTTTGCACAGACAGACGGACGGACGGACAAGGTGATTCCTATTTACCCCTAAAAAAAACTTCGTTTGCAGGGGGTATAAAAATCGGTCGAAATTACACACCCACCCTATATAAAGGAGAAGATTTTTAAAGACTGCACTAATGTTGATGCTTTTAGCCCCACCCCTTAGGCCCCAGGCAGGCAGGGGTCATGAATTTCACAACTTAAACACCCCTTCACCCATAGATGCTATATGCCAAATTTGGTTGAAATTTGTTCAGTGGTTCCAGAGAAGAAGCTAAACATGTTTAAAAGTTGACGATCGACGAACGACGACCGACGTACGACGACGGACAAAAACAGATTGCAATCGGTCACTTGAGTACATCAGATGACCTTAAAATAAATATTTTGATTTTGACCATTAAAACCATTTAGCAGATGGCGATGCAAAAGAATTGAACAGGTATGTTTGCATATGATAATAAATTTTACAAGTGTAGTAGACATTGTCCAAGTTTCAACCTTTGTCACTCTTATCATTGATGACCTTGCCTATCAAGATATGATGAACAGTAACTTATGGCTTAAAATAACGTATCGCTCTGATCGTTGTATCTCAATCTGGAACGCACATTCATTCATTCACACTTTATTTCCTCCTTAAGGAGATAATGAAGTGACATACAAATAATAAATTCTAAGAAAACGTCAAGTAATAGAGAAAAAGATGTAAGAAAAAAAAGAGAGTAACAAAAACAAATATACATAAAATATAGATTGCAGTATTGTTAACAAAAAGCTTGTCAGACCTGGAAGTCATGACGTCACACTACGTTTGAACGGAGGGCTCTTAAGTATTGGGCAGCACATGAACGTACTAGACGAAAATTGGCCGGGTAAAAGGACGCATGGAAGTACTTGTCCAGAGGAGTGTATGTATGGCGGCCAATTAGAGTCAAATATATGTCATCTTCAGAGAAACCGCTTAACTCTGCAACTAGTGGAATGTCAGAATTTACAATCACGCTCCAACATCTATTTCGAAGATCGAAAGTAACTGGACACGTGCATGAGCAGTGGCAGAAGACATCTGTGAATGCGCGATTACACACCACACAGATATACAGATTTTTATTATAATTACAATGCATTTTTGTACAAAATTTGACAGTAAATTTACAGAAGTTGATTTCGTCGGGAGTTGATGGTAATTTCCATATTATAGATGCAGGTATAAAGTTATAACATGAGACGTTTTCATAGCCCGACTTACAATCTTTTCCAGGAGTCTTTGGTTGGGGAAGTTCCGTTGTACAGCTAGCCTTTTCATCGATTTCAATTGCACCAACCGTGACTGCTAATTATGCAACGGTCAACTATTTAATTTAATACTAAATTTGATACTCTATAATTTTTCCAAAAACAAAGACTACGTTGATTACCCGTTCCGACGTCCATATACATGTAAACTCGATATGCAGACCGTACATTTGAGAAAAAATCTGTATGATGAACTTGATCAGAAGCTAGAGAGAGAACTTCCCCTGTCAATTTTTGTAGGTTTGTTTTAGTTTGATTTTAGCATACATTTACTTTCTTGAAATCCTTTTGTTTAAACATAGAATGAATTACAAAGGAATCCAGTCAATTTGTACGATATATAAAGAATGAACATCGGGAGTACATTAGCTTCTTTTTATTAGACATTAGATTGTTTCGGCGCATTTTCTGTTATAAATATATATATTTGAATAGACAAGTTCAACATTACACTTGAAAATTAGGTTATATTTGTACAAATGTACATGTATTAGACTAATTTTGCTTAAGACAGATCACTTACGTGTATATCTACAATAGTTTTAGGTTTGTGGGTTTCTATTTACTCGATCGACAATAGTTAATCAAGTATGACATTACCTGATCAATGTTAAATTTGATTTGTACAAAGAACACACGGTGGGTGTGACCGGTCAGCAAAGGATGCTCACTCCTCCATGGCACCTGATCCTACCTCTATTTTTTAAGAGGTCCGTGTTCGCTCTGCTCCTGTTTTGTAATTTTCCTTTGGACTTTTGAATTTGAACACTGTTCGTTATCAACACATGTCATTTTGTATTCATTTGAATTATCTTATCTCCTAAAACATTGCAACGTAAAGTAAACCGTAACGATTTACCCACATGGCATTCAGAAGTTGAAGTTCTATTTACTTTTCACTATTCGAACAGCGAATATTATTCTGTGGTCGGTTCAAATTCCCGAAAGCATGCTAAACGCACTTTCAAAATCCACATCAACTCGTCTTTTTTATTTAAAACAGTGATATATTAAAAATTTTCACTTCCTGCAATGACATGACAACTGCCATAGCTAGCTAACCTGGCGAAAAAGTAAGAAAAACATCATATACTATTGCAATGAGAATATCTTTAAAGAAGCTGGCTAACACCCTGTATCCCATATATGGGGTTTCATAATCGGTGAAGATAGGACCCTGGAAAAAAACCAGACGATCTTTAAAGGAAGTTGGATTTATACCACCAGTAATAGGCATAACTAGCCTGTTGAAATGGGAAATATCGTATAATACAGTTGTAAAGGGGATAGCATTCAAGGGGCTGGCCACCACCCTATGTTTTTCTCGTGACGCCTCATATTTAAGAAATAAACAACGTTATTTAGTGAACATGGCGTTATGAATAGCAATTGCTCTGCTGGCATATTCCATGATGCGCGCTAGCCATTTTTTTTTTACTCTCATTGATTTGTTAACAGAATAAATAGTATATGTTATAACAGTCATTCCTTTAAAATTTTAATATAGGACATGTTAAATGCACCAAGTTTAGGGAGTTGGAGAAGAACACATGTATCGTATAGTGGTTTTTAAAGACTTATGATTGATAACGTCATGGAAAAGTATATGACGTCATAGTACACCACCAGTTAGGTACATAAATCATGGTATAGTTAGGAAGAGTTATCTTTCCTTGTACATTGAAAGAAAAATATAAAAATTAAACACTTTTGTTTTATTTAGGTACATTTTTATTATACAATAATAAATAACATTTGTAATTGATTGAAATTAAATATGAATAAAACTTAATTGCCTTGTTTTGTATTTTTAACTTTAGATATTTTATATTAAACACCACATATTTTTGTTATTAGAAATATACACTATATATACGAGTAAAAATCATCATCAAATTGTTGAGAATTCGATATTTGAAAGTCTGTGATGCAATTGCGCATACAAGGAGAGCAATTGCGATTATAGAAAATTAAATGCAATTGCTCCGTGTAGTCTTGTAGTGGGAAAGAACAATGGATATGCAAATATTACGTAATGAAACATTTCATTAAGCACAGCATACAAATAAATAAAAAATAAGACCTTTAAATTGATATTTTTCCACATGTAAGAGATTTTGTATTTTTAAACTGTTATATAATGATATATTTTTAAGCAATATCAATGTTCAAAAGCATGCGATTCGCTCACAGCTTGCAATATTTATAAATGAACTTCCTCTGAAATTCGTAATGTGTCATATATTGTCAAGAATAGCACCTGATTCAAAAATAATATACAAAACTCCACAATTTCCGAGTGTGTTCTACCCTTCTATGTTTCCTTTTTTCTTTATTAATGTTAACTCGTAGTGTAGCACACAAAGATCCTGTTTTATTACTAAAAATACATGTTCATCGTTACATCACGTTTAACGATATTGCGTCATTTTACATGTACTCATGCCGTCATTATCTTATTCGTAAAAATAAATTAATTCGACTCGCTAAGTTTGGATGTTTGGCATTAATGTTATCTTTAAATTTTTATTCATATTTCTATTATTATTATTATTATATTTTAGCTACCTTTTTGACAAAATAATGTGTAGGTATTTATAATTTTCACTATAGCTGTTTTTATGAAGAAGAAAAAAAGCCGCAAATATAACATTTTAGTCGTTGCGTCATTTTACGTACCCTTGACATAGCTATCGCGCATCATGGAATATCCAGCAGAGCAGTTGCTATTCATAACGCCATGTTCACTAAATAATCGTTGTTTATTACTTATATTTGCATTTTACAACCTGCAAATACCCTGTGTTAGCCTAAACCTTGACCTAGCTATTGCATCAAACATAAACGTTCAGACTGTAATGTATTTTTTTTTGTATTTTTTTTACTCTCATTGATTTGTTAACAGAATAAATTATATGTTATAACAGTCATTCCTTTAAAATTTTAATATAGGACATGTTAAATGCACCAATTTTAGGGAGTTGGAGAAGAACACATGTATCGTATAGTGGTTTAAGACTTATGATTGATAACGTCATTGAAAAGATATGACGTCACACCTTTATGACGTCATAGTACGCCAACAGAAAGGTACATAAATCATGGTATAGTTAGGAAGAGTTATCTTTCCTTGTACATTGAATTTTGTACTGAAAAATATAAAAATTAAACACTTTTGTCTTATTTAGGTACATTTTTATTATACAATAATAAATAACATTTGTAATTGATAAAAATCAAATATGAATAAAACTAAAATGCCTTGTATTGTTTTTTTAACTTTAGATATTTTATATTTAACACCACACATTTTTGTTATTAGAAATATACACTATATATACGAGTAACAATCATTTTAATATGGTTGAGAATTAGCTATTTAAAACGAGTAAATATCATTATAATCTTGTTGAGAATTCGCTATTTGAAAGTCTGTGATGCAATTGCGCATACAGGGAGAGCAATTGCGATTATAGAAAAATAAATGCAATGCTCCGTGTGGTCTTATAGTATGAAAGAACAATGGATATGCAAATATATCTCTATGTTTGTTCGGTGAGAATTAATATTTGGCAATATGGCCGTAATTGTCGACGCTTCGCAGACTCATTTCGACATTTCATATCATTTAATACAGAAACCGCATGTCGTAAGTTCTTAAAATATTTGGAGTAGTTGTCCTTTGAAATTCTTTAAAATTAGAGTAGTTGCCCTTTGAATATTATCGTCACATTGTTATGTCTGGAGCAGAACAAAAATAGCAGCGTCGAGATTTGCTCTAATCTCTGAAGAGGAAAGGGATAAAACGTTTAAAATTGAATAGCAACAAAACAATGTAAGTAAACATTAGTGAAGCGAAGATTTTCAAAGAGTATTTAAAAGGTGAGATTGATAATTTTGAAGAGTTTAAATGAGTTTAATTGGAAGAGATGTTAGGCAACTTGTATACATGGGTTTGCGTAGATCATCGCTTTTTGTGAATAATTGTATCACTTGATAGTTCTCGGGAAAACAAAATACTTATTAGATTTGTTACTGACTGACTACATAAATATATTGGGTTAATCATTCTCATTGATGGCTCGGCTTCGCCTCGTCATCTATGAGATTGATCAACCCGATATATTTCTGTAGTCAGTCAGTAACAAACCTAATAAGTAATAGTATCCCATATTGTGGGCTTCATAATCGGTGAAGATGGGGTCCCGGAAGAGACCAGCCCTCATAAGAAATTGGGCTTACATGACCATTTACAGGCCTAGCTAGCCCGGTGAAAATGGAAAATTTCGTATGATACAGTGGTAATGAGAGTACCTTACTTTAGGTTCTTTTGAGGGTCGATAGGACTTTCCCTGAGACCCATCTCCAAATATGAAGGCCCAAATATGGGAATATGGGATACAGGCTGTTAGCCTGCCTCTTGAAAGGTATTCTAATTAAACCTGTATTATACGAAATTTCCTATATTCACCAGGCTAGCAAGGCCTGTTACTGATCCTGTAAACCCAATTTCTTTTGAGGGTCGTCTGAGCTTTCCCGGGTCCCCATCCTCACCAAATTTGAGGACCGAAATATGGGATACAGGGTGTTAACAAGGCCTGTGAATAGTATTCTCATTGCAACAAAATAAGACGAATTTCTTACCTTCTAGCCAGGTTAGTTAATTATGTCAATGCATATGTCATGCCACCAAGTAAATTTTTTTTTACTATATTCCTAGTACTTTCAAATATGATTGAACATCGATTTTTTAGGAAGGGGGGGGGGGGGTTCGGACCCTCACCACCCTTCTTTAATCCGCCCCCTTAACCGTTTGATTTTTAAAGGAGGTGGCAAAGTTAAATTTTGTTTGTAATAATTATTAGGGCCATACTTTCTATGACATAAAATGTTATGATTATCGATAGAATTGATTTAAATTTATTCGCGTGCAAACAGTTCAGTCCCAAATCGTACATAAAGGGTCGCTCATGTGTATTATAGGATGGAATATTATCCTTTATGTAAATTACAATTTTCTCTTTATCAATATCAAATAAATTAAACTTGTGTAAAAATATGTTGTATCGTGGTCAATAAAAAAATTTATCATTGTATTCTATTTAAGGGATTGGTCCACTTCCGGTTAATGAGGAGGAAGCACCTTTTGAAAAAGAAGATGGTGTTGGTAGACAACTGGCCGGACTTTTCTGTCCTTCTTATCGTGGATAAACAGCCACATCATTCTCGGCAATGCTATCACTCTCACTGTTGTCCCCTTTAGATCTTTTTCTTTCTCACTTATTTATTGAAAAGGTTAGGTTTTATATACCGGTAAACAAAGTAGAACTTGTATACCGCGACTTTACGAATTCTGAATAGCAAGTGCCAAACCTTTGTGAAAAATGAATGATAATTGTAAATAAATAAACAAGAAGACTTTTGACATAGTTTATATTACTTAACGTGATATTGTCACCAAATTTAATAGACATAATTAGCAAAACAAACACAAACATTTAAATATACAATGTATCCTGGTATATCTAATAATCTTAAATTTAAAACTGCAAAAATAAGGTCACGAGTAATATTTCTGTAAATAGGACCTAAAATCAAATAATATTGAATCTTAACTCAATTATTAAACTATTCTATGTACATAAAATGGAATATATATTTTTTTCTTTTTACGATGAACAAACACAAAAATACCTTTTCAACAAATGGAATGAAACTTAACATATCATTATCTTAGTTATGACTTTTATAAAAATATTTATATATTTAACAGTAATTATGTCTACTTATTTTTTTTATTGACCATCGTATGTAATTGACATTTTTTCTATCACTTATTCAAATGCACACACAAACATGTACGGTAAATTTATCATATTTATCGGTAGAGGAGTGAGACTTGGTTGGTATCTGTATGTTTCTGCAAAGGACCTGGATTTGCATCCAACCTGGAGATTATACTTGAATTTGTCTCCAGAGAGATATCCCCACCTCAATATATTGTTGGTAAAAAAAAAATTAATTATATTAGAGAAGAAACAAATCGGTCTACTTAACTCTTAACGTTGAAACGTTACGGGTTATGATTTTTTTAATTAAAAGAATAAAGGTACATGTATATAAGACGACTTATGTTGATGAATAAACATTGCTGTTGTGTAGGGTGTACCTCTGACGTCATGGACGCCCTCATCGGTGCAAACCAGTCGGCAAATAGCCGCCCCTTTCGACGAAAGTACGCCGATGCCATTGTTTATACAATGCCTGCTGAAAATATTGTTCCTCTGTAAGCATTGATCTTTATATATTGAAGTTTAATTACATACCACAAGCAAAGACCCACAACACGTATAGTACAATGTTCCGTTTAGGTTGTTTCAATTTTCATTGTGACCTACGATAAGTACCATGATATAAATGCGTTTTTACTTCTTCCTCTCAAGTCTTTTCATTTCTCATTCAGAAAACTATTTTGAGAGTGAAAGCTGTTAATGATCTGAATTCAGATATAGCTCGAAAATTTTGATTTATTGTTTACGTAGAAACAGATATTTTTTCCAGACCAATTCCAGACGGATTCCATATATCTGAACTAAGTGAAATCCATACAGAAATTGTACACAAGTCATGGCCTTTTACAAGCAACGAAAAGTGGATCCAGTACCTAATCACTAATTTCCAATCAGTATTGATCGAAACAGACGACGGACGTCCCGTTGCCTGGGAATTTCAGCAGGAATATGGTGCTGTAGGGATGCTGCTGGTAAACCCCGAATATCGGAGAAGGAAATTAGGAAGCATCGTCACAAGAACCCTGGCGGAAAAAATGACCAAGGACAGACAACTCGTGTTTGCCCTTGTTGAGGAAAATAACGCCATTTCAATTGGATTTCATGAGAAAAATGGTTATGTGCGCATGCCTTTTAAATTTTCTTTTATGGAGTATTTTCAAGAAGGGAAGGAAAATTAAGAACATTTAAAGTCTTTACCTTTTTTAACAAAAATGAAATATGTGTTTATACAACATTTTGAATAACACAAAATGGATATAATATTTATAATTAATTAATTATTCAAATCGCTTAATGCTATGAATTTGTTCTGTTTAAATAAAAGGAATATATGTATGTGCTTTTATTTATTATATGTCAACGTTTATCAAGAGTATTTAATTTATATCAAATAGACAAAAATTAATTAAGGACAGGACTAATAATCATATCCCATCCAGAACATTGCAAGCAAGTCGAGGTACAAGTTAATCAATTTATCCACAAACGAAAGTTCTTTCTTTTAACCCAATTCAAGCTGCAAAGCACAGTGTCATGTACGTTTATGTTATGGTAATCACCTGGTTCTAGATCGCAGATTTTCTTTTTCAATCAGTTTCATGTTATCACGTAAAGTCTTACGTTTGTTTTTTGCAAAATACATTAAGAAATTTTTATCCTTGTGTTTTAGAAGCTCTCAATTTGGCTTAACGAGTTATCTAATGATCCTTTTCTAATGTTTCTATTGTAGTTTTATTTTCACAATATGATACATTTAATTTCCAATACCCTGGTCTTCTGTTATTGTTTATAATCTTTAGACAACATTAAAAAAAATCTACTAGTATTGTCACTCATTCTTTTACCCGAATGCGTCAGTGAAATTTTTCTTCATAACATGTTTTCTAATCTTAGAAAAAATATTACTTATAAAAACATAATCGATTCTGCTTGTAGGAATATCGTTGGCATTGCAGCATGTAAAACCTTTACAATTTGGATACATCTTTTTTCAATATATCAAACATATTTGTTTAACCAAGTTATTAAGAAACGTGAATTTTTGTCTTGTTCATTTTGACAATTAAAATCCCCACATAATAGTACATTTTCACTTTCTTTTTGCGTATTTATTTACAAAGCTTGGTAGCTTTTTAAAAAATCTATTATGCTTTGAATATTCTTTGGGATATATATATATATATATATATATATATATATATATATATATATATATATATATATATATATATATATATATATTAACACGGTGAATCTATAATTATTTATCTTTAAGTTTAGAAATGATTTTCTGTCGTCATGAGATATATTCACATTATTAACTTGCACTTCAAGAGTAGACTTTTTTTTTGAAAAGAAGAGACACTCCTCTTCTATTAACAGAATCGCTCAAAGCGTGATATGATTTACTCTTTCATTCAAAATTATACTTTTGAAAATTTCTTTCAATAAAATGATTTTCTTGTAAAAATATAATATCAGTTTTTGTCAATTTTAGCCATGTATAACATTTGTTCCTTTAGTTTTTAATAAAATTCAAACCTTTTAAATTCACTGAAAATAGTTTAAAGTTTTCCATTTAAAATAAAATGAAGAAAGAACCTATATACACATTCATGGTCACATCCAAGGCCTCTCCACGCACAAAGAAACGAAATATGTAGAAAAAAAAACGACTTATGTATATTTTCTGCTCGCCACCTTCATATTCCGCATGGATCACCATGAAAAGAAAGAATTTCGTTGTTCAAATAATAGCGATGGGAGGTTTATGCATCATATTAGCGTACGTATATTCATTTAACGGGAACGCGGTCAGATTTCCTTTTTTTATCTTCCCGTGATACACATATTAATAATATCAAAGAATAATCTCAACATTCTAAGCAAATAATACTAGCCAAAAAGATAGCTTCATTAATAAAATGGAGGAGAAATAAAAATTGTATATAAACTTACCCAAACAAATGGTAAAACTCGAACTTTTGACACAAACTATTAAAAAAATGGAAAGAGAAATTAAAACTCACATAGACACCTCATCCCAAATGTCCTCATTTGGTTTTGGGTTTTTTTAAGAAGTTGCCTTTGATTTCATTAAATATTTATATAACTTTTTAACTATACATCCATATCTTCAGAATTATTTTTTGCATTTTTTCAACATAAAATTATTTTTTGTAAGCAGTCGACAGTAATGGTATAAAAATGTTTGAAGTTGTTTTTTTAAGTATTGGTTTTGACCTTATTTTTGAATTGTAAATGACAGATGTTATAAAGAATCATAATGGTGATTGATTTTTGTTATTAAGTGATTTAAGTGATTTATTAAGAAACCAGAAAGCCAAATGAAAATTGTATAACAACCATTTGTACATACACATATTAACTAAAAAATCGCACCCTGGGCTTAATCCTTGCAAGCAGAAAACCTCCATGGGCAAACCCCCCCCCCCCTCCAAACCCCCCCCCCCCAAAAAAACTCGAATACGACCACAGTATTCCTAATTAATTGTGAAAAAAGTGCATGATTAGTTATTACGTCATTAAAACTTTTTATAAACATGCATCCAGTCGACAAGGAATAAATGTTAAGAATTTGATTATTTGAATCACATCTATCTGTTAAGTTTTCGCTATTGGAAAAGCGAATTAGTTATTTATTATCAAACTATCATGTTTCCATTACCTTAATACACTGTATGTTATTGTATTTTTTCTTCAAAAATTATTCGATGAGGAAGTACAGGCAATAATTGAGGTAGTTTTGAAATAAAAAAGAATTTATAAATTTCTCTATAGGTTTACGTTTAAGTGTGTGATGGGACGCTCTACATTTCGTAAGAGGTCAGAGATATCTTATTAAGTATGAGTATTTAATTTGTCATCTCCTTTACAGGCCTTGGTCAACATAATGGCTGTCCGAGAAGATCTCCCTGAAGAGTATGATGAACTTGATCGGAAGCTAGAGAAAGAACTGCCTCTGTCTATTTTTGTGAGTTTTTTTTAGTTCTCTATTAAGGAAGCTCATTTTTATTCATGAATTAAAAATAAAAATGATTATATGTTTTCAGAAAATAATACTGTATCTATCGGGTCATGATTTCGGTATATATACCCGTTCTTCCGAAGTTTTTCTTTTTAATTAACTAATTGAGACGGTTGTGACACATTTTCATAGAAATAGGAAGATTTCTTTTTAAAGCAATTTCGTACATTTGAAAATGACATCAAACAAAGTTACATATTTAGACCAAAAACATTAAAGCACATAAGGATTCACACATACGGGGGTTGTAACAAATTTATGTAGAATGAAACCCCCCCCCCCCAAAAAAAAATCTGATGATATTATTATTAAAAATTTATTGAAAAACCACACTTCTTTTACATAAACTCAAAAAGCACATTTAATCTCTTTTGTAAAAGAAAATATTATAACTACAAACGATCTATTGATGAAAAAGACACCCCCCTCTAATTCTAATAAAAAGTCTGACGTCTGTTTTCCTGTATTGCGTCAGCATTCTGTCACATTTTTGTCCTTTTCATACCGTAGTCATGAGGTTTTATTTTTTTTTACGCGATCTTATTTTACTTATATGTTATTATCTATGTTACTTGACTACAAAATCGCAAAACAAAAAAATAAATTAAGGGACTTCGTTACCTTAATTTACTTTTAAAAAGTCGCCTTAAGAGTCATTTCAGAATCTTTGCAACTTTTCATTCGCTGGTGGTGCTTAAAATGCTGACGTCGCCATTGCACAACGTATTAACAGTTTAATATGTCAAATGATGCTTTTTGAAAATCATTCAAATGTCCGTTACCACCCATATACTTCGTTAAATAATAAACCAGCAAAAACCAAACTCATCAATAAGTTTTCTGATTTCTTAATTCAGAAATAATTTTTTCCCACCATGTTAATTTATTTTTCACTTTGGTTTTATTATTGCACTGTCTGAATAATATCTAGAATGTTTTCATTAAATCAAGTGTTTTTTTTTTTTTACAATAGGCTATTTGCATTATTCAAATAGCATAACCTCGTTTATCTATATGTGTCTTCTATAAACTGAAGAATGTTAATTGTGACACAATTTTGTAACACCCCTCGTATGTTGTGATTAAGCATATCGTATATATTATTTTCATTGTCGATAAGATACGAGGACACGTGTAAGCTTGAACCCCCCCCCCAGTTCCTTAAATCCTTTCTACGGACATCAACTTTATAATCAAGTAGAGAGTTCATGCCCTGGAGCTTGGAACTTTTAAAAGGAATCATGACGCGTTTGGATAGCAAAGGAGTTATGTGTTAGTTGGTGTTTATTTTCTTTTATAATCTGAACGAACTTATATTTCTAAACTTTGCAGCAATATTTTAGTTCCGAGAGATATAATTTGTATATAATTAAAACATAGGTCGTTACAGGTTCATAATGGGTTGCATATATGTAGCGTAATAGAAGAGAACAAAGCTATATGTGTGTGTGTGTGTGTGTGTGTGTGTGCGTGTGTGTGTGTGTGTATCAATCACTAAAAATAGCTAACGACACGAACAATTGACTTCTTCAGGACAAAAGTAATAAATTACATGAGTAAAAACAAAGAAAACAAATTCTAGCACTACAATTAAAAAAAGTATAGAACATTTTAGTTTATCTTATAATTATTTTATTTTAATCTTATTTTTTAGAGGCCCGTGTTTGCTCTGCTGATGTTTAGTATTTTTTCTTCGATTTTTACCACTGTTCGTTATCATCACATGTCATAGTTAATTCCTTTAGTAATGTTAGTGTCATTTTATTTGTGCTAATGATGAAAAGACATATCAGTTACGAAATGTTGAAATTTTCACATTACTTATTTCGTAACATTCGTAATATTCAAATTATTTCATTTATTTATCAGGGTGAACATCAAGAAGATTGTTGACTGTATATACTCAGCAAAGTGTTTGTATAGAGTTTAAATATAAAACTTTTTAAAACTAATGTTGAGAAAGCAATCGCCATCTGGGTTTATCGGATGCACTACAGAGGGCTATAAAAAAATCGACTCATTTGAAACATAAATTACATCATTTGTTAAATTCATAAAGAGTAATTATTTCGTCAAATGTGATTTCAAATCTTACAAAAATGACATGTATGTATAACTTTCCAACAGAGTAGTATATATTAATTGTTCCGGTCAAACAACTCGACCCGTAGATCTTTCATTAAAGAGATAAATTAAGGAACACTCGATGATATTTCATTGTATTTAAGGCACTGGTCCATTTCCGGTTAATAAGGAGAAAGCACCTGTTGACAGAGAAGATGGTTTTGGTGGACAGTTGGCCGGACTTCTATGTCTTTGTTATTCTGGATAGACAGGTGTGTCTCAACAATGCTATAAAACTCACTGTTTGTGTATACAATAGCCCTCCCACCTTATATTAATTAAAAGATTATGATTTTACATTAGGGTCCTCGACATACTAAAATTTTATTTGATAGATAAAAAAAAATAAAGTATCCATTTTATAACATGATTTCACAAATCAGAGATCAAAATCGGCTTTCAATCATTTTATTTGATTTTTGTTTACTTTTTCCAGTGAAATGGGAAAAAAAGTCAGTAAAATCCAAACCGATCCCAATGGAAGAAAAAAAACCCTGAACCCGATCATAAGTATTGAAAAACTAATATTTTATATAAAAAATGCAGTTTTTATATTCATTATACAATTAGTAAATTCACAAACCCTTTTATAACTTAACAACTTGGAAATAATGCAAAATTCATATGATTTTATTCGGCATCAGTTTAGTTATAATCGGGGTCGGTTCGAATTCAAGAATTTCCTATTTTTCTCGAATTCAATATTTCGTGTCAATTTCTTGTATAAAAAAACATGGTTGTATGACTTGACTTATTCCTGTTCGCTCCTTGGGGAGCATAGGGCCGCAACCACTCCTCGCCAGCGGACTTTTTTGGGCGACTTTCTTTAACGGCATGGACCGACGTGAATCCTGTCTCTTTCTTCTTTAAATTTGTTACATGATTGTATAGCATTTGTTTAATGCAAATTTCAGTTGATTGTAGTTTTTAACAATGGGTCTAAAAAATATCTACAATTCTTGATTTTCATAATTTTTTTTCAAAATGAAGTTAATTCGATCGTCTTTGACATGTATTTATAAATACTTGCATTGTGTATCTATATTGATACATAATTTTAAGCTCTTAAATATCATGTTCGCAGCCAAAACTATGTTTCCAGTTGCTATGAAAAGATTTTTATAAAATCATATCAAATAATTTTAAGCTGATGTCACTCCCATTTGTTGTAAACTCATTTTAAACAATAATTCCGTATTGATCCATCAAATAATGTATAGGTGTTTCGAGCTACCTTTTACAAAGTGAAATTTGTATACCGCAATTTTACAATTAAGAATATCAAGTACCAAACCGGTGTGATAGTATAAATAACAAAGATAAAACAATATCTCTATTAACGCATACGCAAAGGAATTTACTTACATTACATCTTTCATATGTATCGGTAGATGAGAGAAACTTGGATGTATTCCGTATGTTTTTGCAAAGGACCTGAATTTGCACCAAATTTAGAGAATATTCTTCAGTTTGCCTCAAGAGAGACAACCCCACCTCTGTCTATCGTTGGTAACGTAACTTAGCCAATTTAATTGTAAAAAGCTAACGATTTGGTCTTTCCTAATATCGTTACAAAGTTTTGTTTCGCTTTTAGACATCGAAAAAGATATGCAAGTGTACTATGTTAATGAATAAACATTGATTCTATGTAGGATGTACCTCTGACGTCATGGATGCCCTCATCAGTGCACACCAGTCAACAAATAGCTGCCCTTTCCGACGAAAGGGCGTCAATGTCATTGTCTATATGCTGCCTGCTGAAAATATTGTTCGTCTGTAAGCATTTATCCTAATCTATGGAATATAAATAACATATCACAAGCAAAGACTCACAAAACGACTTATGTCCGGTTTATGTTCTGTCGATTATCACTATAGGAGACAAAGAGGATGTGTTTCAAAGAGTCATAATTAACATCATATTATATGCATCAATATTTTTATTAACAGCCAAAGTTTCATTAAAAAACTCATATCTAGATCTGATGAATAATTTGTTGACCATTCACCACCTAAAACACAAATATGTGAATAACTTTTAACGTATTATTTATATCATCGCGCATTTCAACAGTTTTTGTCCGTTTCTTAGGAGTTCAGTCCATATTATTACCACTTCTCGTTGCCCTGCGTCATTTTATTAATCAATTTTAATGAAGACTGGTTTTTGTTACTTATGTCCAACGAAACAATATTTCTAGTCAAGCCTTGATACATAGACTATTATGACAATACCTAATTGTGGCATTCGATATTTTTTGTTTAACCTCAGTTTATGGAATGATAAATTTTGATTTTAAATAGATTATTGTTTACAAAACACAAAATTAGGCCGTGCTCCATGACCACATTTTGGAGGTTTTAGATATTTTTGAAATAGAAAGGAATTATTTTTTTAAGCTCAAGCTAATTGAAAACTTTATCAAATTGCGTTTTCCAAATTTAGTAATAATATAACGCTAAGTAACAAAAAAGCTATATCAAAATTAAAGTATTCGTAACTTGAATTGACCTTCGTAAATTATAAACGAGAAAAATCGGTTCACAAATGTAGTTATGATGAGAAGGTACATGTATCAGTGGTAGTATTCTTCCCATAAGAAGTTTTATTTGACGCACGTTGTTTATATTTACATAACATTGATCATGATTTCCAAATTTCTTGACATGTGTATTATTAAAAAGATACATTCAAACCTCCATTACGAAAAAAAAAACGTAAGCAGATATAGTTTAGAAAGTGTATGAAGGTGGCTGAAAAAATCTTTCAATAAATTTCTTTGTAATATCCAATCTAAATACTCAACATGTGACTCAGCACAAAAAGTGCACCACAAAACAGAAATTGTAGTAAATCAAGAGCATTTTATTTTAATTTTTTCTTCGAATATGGCAATTATTGGTCGTTTAAAAGGGTAATAGACCAGCATTCATGACAAAGTGCATGCTCCAAAATTCAATACATCAAATTACATCAGAGTTCACATAATTTTACAAATTCAAGCAAAGCTAATAGAAATTCAAAAGTTCATAGTTCACTCAAAGTTTACAAGTTTAATACTTTGACTTGGGAGGTTAAGAAGTCGAGAATTTCCGATTGATCTCAACATGATAAAACTTGCATGAGTCTCAAATCTACACGCAAATCGGACGTTAAATATAGCATACATGAGCAGCACCGGATTACAAGTCCCCATAGGGATTCTGAAAAACAAAAACGGAGAAAAAACCCGACATATATCATTACAAAAGGGTGGGGTGGGTAAGTTCTCTGCAGCACGTGATTATCAAAGAAAAACATTTAACATTGACTTAACCCATCTTTTTTCTCAGCAACAGGAAGTAAAAGAAAGATAATGAAGCTGAGGCTTTAATCTTTGTGCTCGATGGGGAGTTAACTCTAGGAAATTAGTGGGTGACAATGGGAAATAATAGTGACGGCACTTTTTTCGATAACACCATCGTATTCATAACAAATTGGATATAAATATTATGGTATATTGGTAGGCCTGTCATCATAAAGAAAACTTTGAAATCTTTGAATGATTTGTATATCAATTCGAATTGTACGAAAGCCGAATAGGGCCACATAAACAAATTTTAAAAAAAATTTATCTCGTAATTACGAGTTAATTATCTCGTTATTACGAGAAAAGATCTCGGTATTACGAGTTAATTATCTCATTATTACGAGAAAATATCTCGTAATTACGAGTTAATTATCTCATAATTACGAGAAAATATCTTGTTATAATAACATACATAGTCATAGTAGTTATAATTTGATTTCATTGTGAAACAATACATTTATAATAAGTGTTCCTTGTTCATCAGATCTTAACTTCCAAGTCGATTAATCAACCTTTCAGTCTAGTTTTTTGCTTTAAAAAAAACGTAAATTCAATTTTGATTACTTTTAAAGAACAACAATCATTATTATTAATTTCTACATAAAATGATCGGATTTGACATATTATCTTACATTTAGTAGTGGAAAGAACTTCATGTTATTTTACTTTTCAACGTATATTAATATTACAATCCAACTTTGAAGTAAAAACCTGGTAGTCCTAGTCATAAAAACACAATTACATTAGTTACAGATAACTATATAGTTTCAATCATGGATAAACGGGATTTACCTCGGATTATGTTTTATATTTTCATACACAACCTATATTGAAAATAATTGTTTATGTATATTAACATTTTAGAGTCTAAATTTAATGAATTTCTTAACATATGTTCATCCATTTTACATAAAGAGGCTCAGAGAGTACATGAAGAACAATGAAACGCACCATTTTATAAATATCTTTTCTCGTTATTATGAGATCTTTTCTCCTAATAACGAGATAATTAACTCGTAATTACGAGATTATTAACTCGTAATAACGACATCTTTTCTCGTAATAACGAGAAAATTAACTCGTAATAACGAGATAATTAAATCGTAATAACGAGATAATTATCTCGTTATTACGAGATAATTATCTCGTTATTACGAGAAAATTAACTCGTAATAACGAGATAATTATATCGTAATAACGAGATAATTATATCGTAATAACGAGATCTTTTCTCGTAATTACGAGATAATTAACTCGTAATAACGCGATCTTCTCTCGTAATTAATAAAAATATTGTTTTATGTGGCCCTACTCGTTTTTTGCAGAATTAATACTGTTATGTTTCAAACAGTTTATTTTTTTCAGAACAATTCCAGACGGATTCCAAATATATGAAATAAATGAAATCCATATAGAGATTGTACACAAGTCCTGGTCTTATGCAAGGAGAAAAAAATGGACTAACTACCAAATCTGTAATTTCCAATCAGTATTGATCGAAACAGACGATGGACGCCCCGTGGCCTGAGAACTTCAGCATGAATACGGTGGTATAGGGATGCTGCATGTTAAACCCGAATATAGAAGAAACAAATTAGGAAGCATCGCTACAAGAACCCTGGCGAATAAACTAATCAAGGACGGACAACTCGTGTTTGTTTGTTGATAAAAATAACGACATCTCCATTGCATTTCATGAAAATAATGGTTATGTACGCATGCCGTTTAAGTATTCGTTCATGGATTTCTTTTATATTTTTTGTTTAAAAAGTTGAAAAACGTTTGCCATAGCTATAGTAATACAAAATGTCTTTGCTGGACCCTGCTCAATCTTGTGTAGAACAATTGGTCTGACTATGATGTCTTTATTTGGCGACAGATTGTAAGAGACATGCACACTGTAACTTGTAATATTATACATTAAAATATTTAATGTGAAACCGACAATGTACAAAACAGTTGTGGAAAAATATAGAATTACATGTAATTACAGTTCATGCAATATGTTAGAAAACTGTGTATTTTAAGATACTAGATGAAACTTTTATCATTAAAAACTGTATTTTGAAATCATGCTAGTATGATGATTTGTATAATGAAACTTTATGCAAAAACCAATGTAAAAACTGAGCTGTGGAGATTAAGAATATGTTATCAAGTATTAGACAAAGAACTTAACGGTGGATTAATTTTTGAAAAGTAATTTAAGAACAAAGAATAAGATGATCTATTGAGTACATAATATTACCTTTTAAAGTGTTTACATGTTTACATATATGTTAAGATATTAAGAGATGATTTCTTTTTGTTGAACTTTATACAAGCTTCCATCTCCTCATCTTTGACGTTAAAACTAGAAGCTTGGACTTTGGGTATTTGTGTCAAACAGCATTGTGACGTAGGCATGTCTATTTCATTGAAGGCCACTCATAGGTTTTTTTCTGCTGTTGCAACAATTAACATTGTTAGTAGCGATCCCCCCAAGGATTAATTTTTGATCCGCGACTGACCTAGTAATAACATCAATAGTAAAACAGACTATACTATTTTATGCAGAACGTGCTAAGTCTTGAAAATGGCTCGAAATATAAAGTTTTCGTACAAAACAGACACCCCTTCCTTTTTTTAAAAGCATGGTATTGCACACCAAAAGCATAAAACATGACTATGATTTTATCAAGCAACCCAATGTTTACATTTTCAATACGTGTAGAGTGGTTGAACACGAACGATAACTCTTTTCTGAATATCATCGTTTAGTTTAAATAACCGCTAGATGATGAAATAAGACATATATCTTAATAGATGTTCATGTTTTAACATATATCAAAGTAGGATATAAATATTATCCGAACACTTTTACTTCCGCTCGAAATTTCACAGGAACTGAACATTTTTCGGGGAAGTCTCGTGAACTTTCATTCGAGCACCTTTGGATTTATTACATACTTGGCAATGATAAAGAAAACATTCCGAATATATTTTCAGTGGTGTCTTTGAAATCAACAAGATTTGTATGGCTGTTGAGCTAAGACTACGCAATCGGTGTATATTTCGCTTAAAATCAATGTCATTGTTAACTTGTTTTGACGCAAGAAATAGACAGTCACGTTCTACTGAAAGTCCGAGCCTTGTTAAAATGGTTTTAAGACTGATAAATGCTTCATAATTTGTAGTGCAATGTACATGTACTGGTTGTAATGTACTTGATATGGTTGTAAATATATATGTTTGAACTTTCCCGCTTTTCTTGTTTTCTTTTTAAACCTGTTACTTGAGTGACGTTTACACTGCTCATTTTAAATACCTCACTCCTGAGCCGAGTTCAACAGAGCAAGCGCTCGCGAGCGGTCGCCAAAAGTCCCTATACCCTCAACACAAATTTTGGCGAGCGCGAGCGCTCTGTTGAACTCGCCTCAGTCCTTGCACAGGTCGAGACCACTAGATTTTCTGACGTCGGCATAAATTTGCATACTGAATAAGCAATCTGTTTTCAGTACCGATCAGACCCAACTTAATACTAGATTAAACCCCAACTAAACCCTGGGTTTACTGTAGGAGTTTACTTTTTAGCTCACCTAAGCTGAAAGCTCAAGTGAGCTTTTCTGATCAAAATTTGTCCTTTGTCTGTCGTCGTTGGCGTTGTTGTCGTTGTAAACTTTTCACATTTTCATCTTCTTCTCCAGAACCACTGGGCAGATTTCAACCAAACTTGGCACAAAGCATCACTGGGTAAAGGGGATTCAAGTTTGTTCAAATGGAGGGGCCACACCCTTTTTAAAGGGGAGATAATATAGAATTATTTAAAATTTGTAGGTATTTTTCAAAAATCTTCTTCTCAAAAACTATTAGGCCAGAAATTCTGTAACTTGTATGGAAGCATCCTCAGGTAGTGTAGATTCAAGTTTGTTCAAATCATGGTCCCCGGGGGTAGGGTGGGGCCACAATGGTGGGATGAATTTTTACAAGGGAATATATAGAGTAAATCTTTAAAAATCTTCTTCTCAAAAACTATTAGGCCAGAAAAGCTCAAATTTGAGTGGAAACATCCTCAGATAGTGTAGATTCAAATTTGTTTAAATCATTGTCCCCGGGGGTAGGGTGGGGCCACCATGTTGGGATGAATTTTTACAAAGGAATATATAGAGAAAATCTTTAAAAATCTTCTTCTAAAAAACTATTAGGCCAGAAAAGCTCAAATTGGAGTAGAAGCATCCTCAGATGGTGTAGATTTAAGTCTGTTTAAATCATGGTCCCCGGGGGTAGGGTGGGACCACAATGGGGGTGAATTTTAACATAGGAATATATAGAGACAATCTTTAAAAATCTTCTTCTCATAAAACTATTAGGCCAGAAATGCTCCAATTTGAGCAGAGGCATCCTCAGATAGTGTAGATTCAAGTTTGTTAAAATCATGGTCCCCGGGGGTAGGGTGGGGCCACAATGGGGGGATGAATTTTTACATAGGAATATATAGAGAAAATCTTTAAAAATCCTCTTCTCAAAAACTATTAGACCAGAAAAGTTCAAATTGGAGTGGAAGCATCCTTCGATAGTGTTGATTCAAGTTTGTTTATATCATGGTCCCCGGGGGTAGGGTGGGGCCACAATGGGGGATGAATTTTTACATTGCAATATATAGAGACAATCTTTAAAAATCTTCTTCTCAAAAACTATTAGGCCAGAAAAGCTCAAATTGGAGTGGAAGCATCCTCAGATAGTGTAGATTCAAGTTTGTTAAAATCATGGTCCCCGGGGATAGGGTGGGGCCATAATGGGGGATGAATTTTTACAAAGGAATATATAGAGAAAATCTTTAAAAATCTTCTTCTAAAAAACTAATAGACCAGAAATGCTCCAATTTGAGCAGAGGCATCCTCAGATAGTGTAGATTCAAGTTTGTTAAATCATGGTCCCCGAGGGTAGGGTGGGGCCACAATGGGGGATGAATTTTTACATAGGAATATATAGAAAAAATCTTTTAAAATCTTTTCCTTTAAAAACTATTAGGCCAGAAAGGGTCAAACTTTTGTGGAGGCATCCTCAGATAGTGTAGATTCAAGTTTGTTTACATCATGGTCCTCGGGGGTAGGGCGGGGCCACAATGGGGGGATGAATTTTTACATAGGAATATATAGAGAAAATCTTTAAAACTCTTCTTCTCAAAAACTATTAGGCTAAAAAAGCTCAAATTGGAGTGGAAGCATCCTCAGATAGTGTAGATTCAAGTTTGATTAAATCATGGTCCCCGGTGGTAGGGTGGGGCCACAATGGAGGATGAATTTTTACATACTAGGAATATATAGAGTAAATCTTTAAAGATCTTTTTCTCAAAAACTATTTGGCCAGAAAAGCTCCAATTTGAGCGGAAGCATCCTCAGATAGTGTAGACTCAAGTTTGTTCAAATCATGGTCCCCGGGGGTAGGGTGGGGCCACAATGGGGGGATGAATTTTTACATAGGAATATATAGAAAAAATCTTTTAAAATCTTTTCCTTTAAAAACTATTAGGCCAGAAAGGGTCAAACTTTTGTGGAGGCATCCTCAGATAGTGTAGATTCAAGTTTGTTTACATCATGGTCCTCGGGGGTAGGGCGGGGCCACAATGGGGGGATGAATTTTTACATAGGAATATATAGAGAAAATCTTTAAAAGTATTCTGGGAAAGTGTTCAGTCCAAAAAGTAGTAACTTGCGTGAAAGCATGGGTTGTGCAGATTAAAGTTGGATCAAACCATGATTCCCTAGAGAAAAGTGGGGCCACAAAATGGGGTGTTATATAGGAATAGAGAAAAATCTTCTTACAGGTACAACAACAAAAGGGGCTGTGTATTTACCATAAAAATATGTGGATAAAAATCGGCAGATGTTTTAAATTTTTTGAGCAAGATCTTCTGTACTTAGTTGTCAAGATATTTTGATTTTGATACTGTAATGCTAATTTGATCAGAGTTAAGGCTATTGTTGCTCAGGTGAGCGATGTGGCCCCTGGGCCTCTTGTTAAAAATTTGGTTCCACGCGGGATTTACGTTGGGTCCACTCCAGGTTTACTTTGAGTTTACGGGCGGTTTGCATTTTGGGTCCTCTTTAAACACTGGAATGTGAAGCAGACCCGTCTTTTATCTTACTGCCTGTAATTCCCACCCCTTGTATATTCCAAATACACATGTAGCGTCTGCCTCAGGGGTCTACTTTTGATCGGTGTTTACTCTCTTGGTTTACTTTGGGTTTACTTGGGGTTTACTCTGGGTCTGCTCTAGTAAACCCAGAGTAAACCCCGGAAGTAAACCCAGGGTTTAGACTGGGTATACTTTCTGTTAGCTTGGATCTGATAGGTACTGTACTTTTATCGACAAACCAATAATGTGAATAGGTTTGCAGGGCATTGTGGGCAATTACAAGTTCCAGTGTATACAAAGCGTATTAAAAATATAAACCATTTTAAATTGTCCTTTGGAAACTCATTTTGAATGATTTTTCAGAATTTATAAAATAATATGGACAATCATGTATGATCTTTCATTTCTGTGCTAACATTTAAAAATATTGCAAATGAGGCCTTATATCAACCTGTCTAAATACCCAATTGTTGATGTTCAAAAGATAGATACATGTATGTCCTATTGAATTAGAAGCAGATAGTACCGTTTTTCACGTGATATAGTCTAGTCAACCTAGGTTTGAAATTGAACAAATTGCAACAGAATTTATTCAAAGAAATTTGAATAGTTTTAGTCCATGTTTTAACATACTAAAACTTTAGAAAAAGTATGATTGTTTATGAATATCAATAAAATTGAGTAATTGGTTCCAAAAAATTATCAGATTTATGTAAACATTTTCAGTAGATATTTGTTCTGTTAACTTGGTATGTGTGATAAAATAAGTTAGGTTGTATTATTTAAACAAGAGAATAACAATTACTATAGATATAAATGTTCAAATGTTGCATGATTTAATTTTCTTTAGTATAAACTATGAGAAATTTAACACTTTATATAGAGATCGAATTGTGTGTTTAGATAAAGTCTGGAACACCATTAGTTGCATAATTGATTATAAAATCTTGTTTTTTCTTTGTTTTCTTTCTGTGAATTTTTGTTTCGTGTTTTATGTTTTCTCTTGCTACATGATATACAAAGGACTGTCTAAAACATCCAGTGAAAGCTTAGTTTTATTTGTATTCATTTATTTATGATAGATATAATATATATATATTTATACATCATTATTTTATCACAATTTTTTGAATTATCTCATCAGAGGAATATTACGATTTCTGAATCTGTATATCAAATTATACATTTGTTTTGTTGGACGCTTGATTGAACATATCTTTTCGTTATTATTTTATGATACTGGTTTTCTACGCTGTTTTCTAACATGATTAAAACTGTGAATTTGCTCAACCAATCATCTTTGTTTTGAACCATTGTAGGGGTGTCTAAGCTTGCACATGCACTTAATACAAATTGCCATTGATGATAACTTCTTAAATTCATTTACGTTTTATCCACTTGACAATTAAAATGTTTTAAATGTTTAGACGTTTTAAAAGAGAATAGAAATCCAAAAAGGCTCTTTTACGAGTAAGATCTATCTCTGCTCGTAACTTGCAGCTAAAGAATTTAAAGAAAACTGAAATGCAAGTTTTAAACTTGTCAAAACATTTGTTTGACATGTGCTAAACAATCTCTTGTAAGTAAAGAACTAAAATTTATACCAAGTCCTAAGTCGTACATTGCCAAAAACATTGTACTTAGAGATTTTGACGAATTTGCACGAAAATTAAGATGCAAATATATGTTCAGCAATTCCGATGACAACTTACTGCATCCTTTTAGACAGCGCTCAGGTTACATACCAGAGCACTGAAAAGTATATCGATAAGACCAAACTCGAACTAACACCAATGTCAATCAAACGTTTTGAAGACAATCTCACTAAACACGAGAGGGAAGCATTTGTACATGTCTCATTAACAAATAATTAAAAAGGCGGACAAAACCAACACAATTGTTGTAATGGACAGAGATCAAAATATCTCAGAAGGTATGGGACAACTCGATTCTGCCTATTGTGTCCAGATAGAAAAACCTGATTTACAAGCTCTTCATCAGAGCATCCAATCTAAAGGTTTTGAGATATATCAAAACAAAACTTTAGACAAGGCAACCTATCGGTTTTTAAGAATCAAATAAAAATGTCAATTTGAAATGTGTGAGTCTGTATTTGCTCCCTAAAATACATAAAATAAACAAAAAGGTGCTTGTTTCACTTTTAAAAGGTCAATGCAGCCTCCGAAAAATTCCACCCGATCGGCCAATTATCTCTCAATGCGGCACACCAACGAAAAATATAGGTCACTACTGTGATCATTTCCTTGTGCCCATTGTTCAGAAACAGAATTCTTACATCAGACACTGAAAATCGAATCTCTGATTGTACCTGAAAATGCCATCTTGGTTACTTATGATGTGTCCAGCATGTACACCAACATGGAATTTGATGAATTACTTCATTCTGTCGAAAGCATATTTAGCAGAAAATTCTAGTCTAGAATTACCTCAACATTGCAGTTCTGATCTTATCTTTTCTTGAAAATAAAATAAAATAAATAATTTTCGAGTTTAACGGACAATTTAACAAATTATAGGCGCAACGATGGGGGCACACATGTCACCAGAAATTACAGATATACGTATAAAAGACATCACTGATGATGTAATATCTAAATTTCAACATGCCGACAAACTTATTTATCATGGCAGATATAGAGATGACGGCTTTATTCTATTTAATGGAAGCCCGGATGAAATTAAAGAATTTTTTGACATAGGGAATTCTTGTCATAAATATCTGAGATTTACTTATGAATTATCTCACACCAGTGTCAATTTCTTAGACACGACCATATACAGAGGAACAAGATTCTAGGATTGCCAGCGATTAGACATTCGCTCATATATCAAACCTACTAACAGCTTCCAATACCTGCACAGACAGAGTGCTCATAGCTCATCAGTTTTCAAGGGCCTAATTAAAGGAAAATGTACCAGACATCTGAGAAATACTAGTAATCAAGCTGTATTAGAAAGTATTTTTATAGATTTCAAAACTCATCTCGAAAAAAGAGGTTACAAACAATCAGAAATTGAACCTATTATGCAAGAAACTCTTTCTGCAAATAGAATGGATCTTCTAAAAAAAAAAAAAAAGAAGAAGAAAAACAATGAAAAGGCTGTACCTAATGTTTTGGTGACCAAATTTAACCAATGTATAAAAGGGTTAAGGAAACGACTTATGAAATACTGGGAAAACATACAACATGACGAAGTATGCAAAAAAATATTCACAACACCTCCTATGGTTGCATACAGTAAACACAAAAATATAGGTGATCTAATCATTAGATCCAAGTTAAAATCAAATGAAGTTCAAAGAGTTTAATTGATTTATGCATACGATGAACTCCTGACGGGCGGGCCTTATTACAAATTTGAAATGGCATGTGTTATTAATACCGCCGAAACACTCTTAATTAGTTATGACAAATAAACAAGTGACCAAATGCTTCATTAAGAGTGTCAGGTTCTAATAAGTTTAAGACATGTCTGGATTTTAGGATGACGGCGTTTTTGTTTTTTGGGGTTTTTTGTTTTTGTTTTGTTGTTTTTTTTTTTTTTGCAATTCTTTAAACAGTCAAATGCAGTTGCAAGACCAACAGTGACTCTAAAAGGTGCACTTGTAGAAAGAGAGGTTTGGATTGTTCCCTAAGTTTTGGCGAATGCCGTGGAACTTGTATTAATCTTCTGAGCCTGACGTATAGGACACTTTAGATGATACTAATGAAAATATCCAATATTAACTGTTTAATTACACTGTCTACATGTACATCTATTTTGTTAAAGCTGACATAAATTCATAAAAGCATTTGGTCGCCATATTAGTTTCGATCGCTCCTCTACTGTCACTGGGGTATATATACCTGTCGAGAAAGTTACGGTCGGTTGCTTTCCGATCGAGGCATTCAGGTTGCACGGACTTCAAAATGCATAAACTACACATTGTAGTAAAATGTTTGTAAAAAAGAATAAAGGAAACTACAATCAATAAAACACAAAATATATTTATTCTTTGAAAGAATATCCAAGGTATCCGTATCATTTTGCACAGATAGTGCTGCCTACTTCGCATGCACATCGAACACGTGTGTCGCTCATACAGAGTGCATAACGTCTGCTTCTTTTGGAGACCATAGCGGCACTACATCAAACACAGTAGATAAATAATGTAAATCCAAGAAAGTAACAAAGAAACATCGTTTCCATAGTTTCTACAAAAACACCCCGTTTCTAAAATCCATGCGATCATTGACATTGCTCGATCGGTCACAGTGTGTAGTTTGCGCATGTGTGATGTTATATTACCCAGGAAAACGTTCTACAATTATCGAGGATTTTGAAATTTGTGTTCCTGGGATTTCAGTCTGCCTTGTTTCGTAGTTCTTTAGGTATTCCTTACCAGTGCAGTTGTTGTCATAATATTTTTGTTCAAAACGCGTTTCTACAAGTCTTTTTGTCTAATGTAACGCGTTCGGGATGAGCAGAACAATAGAAATCGGCAACTAATATGGCGGTAGTCCGAGATAAAAGGGAAATAATGCGTATTTATGAATTCATGTCAGCTTTAATATTTTAAATACAAGTGAATAAAGTGCTGCAATATGTTGTACCGTAACCATGTTCTGAAAGTGTTTGTATATTTGGCAATGACTCAAACTAAAAAAAAAAACTATTTAAAAAAATGTAATAGAACTATAAAAATGTTTTAATACTGTCAAACACCAATATTTATAAACTTTATTTACAATTTGATGTAATTATGTGATAATTTTTCATTCAAGAGTTAAATACATAAAGCATTCTATGTAAAAAGATTTTTTTTCTCTATGTTGCCTTTGTGTCATGGCAGCCATCTTTAGGACCTAAAAAAATCACTTTCCCCTAACTTGAATGCTCTAAACTTTTTATATTGGCTTCAGGGTGCTTATGGCTATTCTAAACTAGAGAAAAAAATTCTGTTGCAATTTTTTCAATTTCGGACTAATTTTTCTCTGAGTTGACTAGACTAATACCCCAGGTTTGGGACAACATTTGTAGATTGCACATTGATATCTTCTTCAGGGACACTCTTCAGAATGCTTAACGTATAAAATACTATATGCTACATGGCTTGTGCTTCTGCATTTGTATATTTGTGCATTTCTATTACCATGGCTATTTGTACGTATGTTAAAAATTGCCATTTTTGAATGGAATTTCCGCAGCGTAAATTGTCTGTTTTTAACGAAATAAGACAGCGTCCTAAAATAATAGGAATTGGGGTTTTAAAACATTGAAAACGACAATAACAAACTGTCAACCATCTCAAAACTCCATATAGCGAAATATGAATTTAAAGCAGAGCAACAAGGACCTCTAAAAAGATTGAGGTGGGATAAGGTGCCTAGAAGAAGTAAGCATCCCCTGCCGACCGGTTGCACTCGCCGGGTGCTCAGTTTGTAAAATGTTAAGAGAAAGAAAAAAATTATGTTCAATAATCGCACATAAAAAGCTTTACCTGAAAAAAATGCTGAATATTCGTTATGAATTAGAATGGAAATTGAAACATCAACAATAACGAAAATCATCATATATTGCTAGCAAAAGTATTAAAAGTAATAAACAAAAATATGAAAAATACTTTCATCATTTTGTTTCGAAAAAACATCCTAAGAAAGAAACGTTGAAAGGTAACCGCACATAACCATTTTTCTCGTGCAATCTAATGGATGGTTCATTATTTTCAGTAACTAATGCTAATACAAGATGGCCGCTCTTGTTTAACTTTTTCGCCAGTGTTCTCGAAACAATGCTTCCAAGTTTGTTTCTTCGATATTCGGGTTCTACATGCAGCATCCCAACGCTACCATACTCCTGCTGAAGTTCCCAAGCCACGGGAAGTCCTCTATCAGTTTCAATGCAGACCGTCGGGAAGTTAGGAATGTGGTATTTCAGCCATCTCTCTGTGCTTGAAAACTCATTTGATTTTCCATAAGGCCAGGTCTTGCATAAAATCTCTAAGTGACGTTCACTTAATTCAGTTTCTCTGAATCCGTCTGGCATCGGTCTATCAAAACATGAATCATAACATATAAACAATTTATTTGTAATTGCACATTATTATTAAACCATGTTGTGGAATTTCAAATTCATTATTTTTTTTTTCTGTATCCCGAAAAAACGGGTAAAGAGGTCTTTTATCGATAGATGACATGCCATAATAAAATATCTGAGGCAATATTTGAATGTTTTCTGCATTCTGCCTTACATTTGAAAATCACATATATTTTCTTTAAGATAGATGAGGAGACAGTTCTGGAGAATTTTTTATAAAAAAAAACCATAGGCGCTCTCTACCATACCCTAAATTTTGGATTTTAAATAAACCTTTAATCATTAGATAAAACTGTTTACATGGGTATAGTGTTATCAGCAGGCAGTGTATATACAACAGCTTGGTCGAGATTTTGTCGGAATGGACAGGAAGTTGCTGACTTGTACTGATACACGAGGGCGTCGTTAACGTCACAGCTTGAACCTATAATCGCCAAACGTTCAGGCTAGGAATCAAGTATAAAAGAGTGTTTACAAGAAAATAAAAAATAAAAATATAACAGTTTTATTGTTAAAATGTTTCTACTTCTTTTTAAGTTGCAGTTCCTACCAACGGCAAACATAGGGGAAGACAATTCTCTCCAAGCAGAATGAAGCATTGTGTCCAGAATTGATGCAAATTCTGGTCCTCTGCAGAAACACACGGCAATCGGAAAAATTTCCCTCCTCTGAAATAAACCATAAAAATAGATAGAATGTCATATATGGGAAACAGTTCTCTTTTATGGTACATTAAAGAGCACACCAAACGAACTCTAAATATAAGAGAACATCTTTTGTAAAACAATAACATGTTATCTTATATTAGTGTTTACTGTTTCAGGTTTGTGTCTATTATAATCAAATCATATTATAATTTGATATTGTAAAAAAGAGAACTTGCTCAAAGAAGTCATTCAACAAAAACATAAAAAACCCGAGCTAATAGAGTTGTTGAATGAGAGACACACCTGTCTATCCACAATAACTAGAACAGAGAACTCCGGCCAACTGTTCACCAACACCATCTTCTTTGTCAACAGGTGATTCCTCCTCATCAACCGAAAACGGACCAGTCCCTTCAATACAAAACTAAATGTTTGCAAATTTGTCAGGTGAGAAATATACCTTTACAAAATTCTTACAGAAAAATACTTTTTACAATTGGAAAAACAATTTTCGTATAGAATATTTGGAATTTCAGTAAAATAACAACCAATGCTAATATAAATTCCGATAGGATATGAACAGTTTTGTGAAAATAAATTTCTCTCTAGAAAATATAATTACTATAGGATTTTTAGAGAATCCTATCGAATTTTCAATATTTCCTATCGGAAAATTATTTCTTCTATGGAAACTATCATTTTCCTATGGGATATTAAATTGTAAAGGTAAATATCTCACCTGTCCGGTGAGACACACTAAAACAGAAGTGGTTATATATAATCTCTAGACAATGGCCAATCATTTGTATATAAAGAAATTTTTTTGACAAAACTGCAACCTACGCAGGTGCAAAAATGCCAACTTGGCACTAGCATACTTATCCGGCACAGTGTTATAAGTTCGGGTTAGTATAATATTAAATATAAAAGTGACATATAACAATGAAAATATGACAATAACAAACCGTCAACCATCTCAAAAATCCATAAAACGAAATACAAATTCAAAGCAGCGCAACACGGACCTCCAAAAAGTTAGAGGTAGGATCAGGTGCCTGGAAGGAGTAAGCATCCCCTGTTGACCGGTTGCACCCGCCGTGCGCTCCTTGTCACAATCGGACATGTCATGATCAGGTAAATGTTAAAATCGAGAAAATGTCATAATAGGAAAAAAAACCCGAAACTTTGATGATTTGGTTTGCTTGTGATGGTCAAAATACAAACCTTGAGCAAACACGGACAATCTAAATCTAATACTTATCATGGTTTTTTCTATAAGGAGTTGGGATTTTGTGCAATAACTACAATAGCAATTTTTTTAACCATGTGTAAAAATACATCAAGTCCAGTATATTTGCGACGTTTTAAGAAAATCTATTATCTGATTCTTTTTTATGGACCATCTCAAAATACAGTTATATTTACTGTAATAATATATATAAAATTGCACATTACATATTTTACAAAATGATTGACATTGTTCAATATCCCTCGTTATTCGTTAAATACATTAAAAGGTATGAATACACTGTGTTTTACTACACTGTGCAAAACTGTCGAGCGCCAGGAAATGATTTTGGTTTTTTTATTGGCAATAAAATTCTATAGCTGATGTTTGTAGGATTAAATTAGACTGAGTCATTTGCTTACTCGTCTCCTCATATCCTTATCGGCAAGATGATGATAATCCTGATATTATATATGCGACATGATTATTCACATTCTTCAAAGGTTATCCAAAAATTATGTTACAACTGGCGTCCTTCAGTTGATAGAAGACACAGAAAGAGATGAACTAATTAACACTTCAATTATGTGTTGATATCAAATATTGTACGACATAAAGTTGTTAATTAAAAATATTCTAGAATATTTATGGAGGGCGGATAACACAAGAACGATAAGTTAAAATTAAACGAAAATAACATAGTGGGAAAAAGTGAATTTTGAATATTATTTAACGAAAGAAATTGGTAAAGTGCGTGAGCTTGTTTATTATTAATTTTAATTTTTCAATAATTAAATGAGTGGTAACGGACGTTTAAATGACTTTGCGAGAAAATAAACTTTCAAAACAAGCATTTTTTTTTTGTTAATTGCAGGAATCGATAATATCCAAACAGCAACTTTGCGTAATTACATGTACATTAAATAAAAGTATGTAGTTCCAGGTACAAATCTGTTTCCAAAGGAGGGGTCATCACGATTTCTTGAATCTCCATACGATAATGAGGACGCCCACTTTTATACCGAATTCATACATAGTCAGGGCATGTTTGTCTATTTTTCTCCGTTTAACAGTTGTTGTATATTTGCATTATCTTTGGGAGATGGAGATTATTAGACAATCATGCGCTCATGTTTTAAAAGAAAAAACTCCGCTTCTGCTTACGTTCGCTTTCTCTGTTATAATGGAGAGTTAAGACATGTTACAAATTATAATTTACCACGTGAATGTTCACCTCAGGTAACTTTGTGAATAATAAATTCCATCACGTGACGTGTAAGGTAGCATGTTTTGTGCTAACTAGAACAATGTTTTCGAACACGTTTAGTATAAAGCATTGATCTAAAGTCTTCTGTACTTACATGGGCATGGTCTTATTGTTGCAACATCAGTAAATATTAGACCTGAGTCATAAAGAATGGAAAAGGCTATGGTGAAAGAGTGATTACATAGTTTTTTAATACATGGCATTGTTATCCATGCTTGTCTTATTTTAGAACCATTCAGATAATGTCAGCTCCACCCCTCATGCATATTTATATAAATCTTATGTTCAATCAAGGGCAGATAAGTTTATTGAATCACAGTCTACAATCTTAATATTTGTTTCAAATTGACAATACTCTTTAATAAATAACCAAACGTGAAAAAAGGTTAAGAAATAAACTCAACAGAAGCGACCGAAAAAGACTCAATACCCGGCACTAAGTGCAGTCATCTTTTGTTGATTATTTTAAACAACTAATGCGACTTTCAAGTAAAATAAAGCAGCGAAATGAATCTGAAATGAGTTTTTTTGGTAATTTTTAATCAAGCAATGAATAGTAACAAATTACAATAATTATGGAACAATGTGTATAAACAAAAGACAAAAACATGAAAAATTGCTGAAAGTCACAATTCAGGAAGACATACTTCAGACAATATAAAAATTATTGTGCATGGTCATCATCGTTAGATCTTTTATAGTTTGAAAAAGTTTATTCTTAAACAAACTAGAGATGAATAGTAAATTCTGGATTAATAAAAGAAAATTTTTGTTATAATAAATAAAGTTATCATAAAAGATATATGAAGGGTTTTAAGGAATATTTTATTTCGCACATGTCCTCGCCTTGCATTTACCAATGATGAAATTTCTTAAAAAGCACAAAATTGACATTTTAATCGATAATGTCTTAAAATGTTCATTCTTCGTAATGTTCAGACAATCCTCGAATGTATAATCCCCTCTGAGTTTAAATGTTTTTACTTTAAAAACGTAACTTTTAGTTTATGTCATTTTTAACAATACGTGTTTGGTTCAAAATGCAAGTACTTTCATTCTTGTAATTTCTTTGTAAAAGTGTCACAACTGCTTTCATAGCGTATTGCTAATTTCAAAAATTTCTGCGAGCAAACGGGCCTCAAACGCTTAATTCTACTTTAGATATTTTTCACTTAATATACATCACATTCATGCCCCGATAGTTACAGTTAAGTTTAATTTTTAAAAGTATATAATCAAATTCGATTTTACGAATAAGTAACGGACTTCTTTATTGCACTAAGAACACTCACGCAAATGGAAAGAGGCAGTTCTTTCTCTAGCTTTTGATCGAGTGCATCATATTCTTCAGAACGAACTTCACGGACAGCCATTGTGTTGACCAGGCCGTTCAGGAGGATGGCAAATTATGTACTTAAAAGACGACTTTGACCTGTGATAAAATATCGCCCTTCCTTTCACACACTTTACATGGACTGAGTACTCATGTATATTGTCAATAATTAGTTTTCTAACGGTAATAGATATGCTAATCTAGCGTGTAATCCGAACTACATATAGAAAGGTCATCTACAAATGAAAGATGATGTATATGGACAATTAAGAGAATTCAGCCATCCTTTTATTAATTTCAAAACTAATTAACTATAGTCTGTACTTTACCTTTGAATCATTTGAAGAAAAAAAAATCGCATAATCTTAAGTAATGGTAAAATTTCCGTGTATCGGGTTTGCGAATCTGAACCTAGAACGATATGAAAAAAAATAACGAAAACGCGATTCAAATTTTCACTTATTCAAAATGATATTATTATTATTTACAATTGCTTAAACCAGTTTAGTAATTGTGGAATAAAAAAAACTTAATTGTTAATTTTAGATTGTAATGAAAAAGTCATACATTCATACAATTTATTAATTTATTTCTATCATGTAAAAAAAAAATACCGATAATTATTTTCGGAGATGCAAATAATCATTGATCAGTACATCGTATACCCTTATATATACTGGGGCTCGTTACATGAAGCGTGCTAAGATTTTGACATAAGTAGGGTCATAAGTAGGACTTAAGCGGAATCTTAGGACCTGCCTAAGTCCTACTTAAGTACGTCTTAGTCCGTAACATAAAGCAAACTAAGCAATGTCTTAGCTAAGTCATGCTTATGTTTAAAATTCGTTATGGATTTCATTTCTTTTATAACATTTGAGTGTATTGATGATGAGTTATTCTAAATTAATGTGGATACATGTGGTTTAAACATTGATACAAGTATTGGGTATGGTTGATATTTTAGATATGATGGTAAAAGATTTTGTTTTATAAAATGTTGTTAACTTCAGCATTGTCAATAATCATGTTATAAAAATGTATATAGCACAAGCTCAATATTCAAGGCAATATGAGTTCAGTATATGTACGTAACATTTGTTTACACCTACGTATTCAGTCTTTTGTTGTAACCTCTTTATTTTGAGACAAATATGCACTAGTCATTGTCGCAGACATGGCACGGATACCGAACTACACCAATATTGAAATTGAAACTCTAATCGAAGAAGTACAAAACAATAAGGATATTTTAATTTCTGCCTTCTCAAATGTAGCAACAAATTCCAGCAAGCAATGAATATGGACAATCATTGCTTCAAAGGTAACATACTTAAATATCTTTTAAATATCTATAATGTTTTCAAAACAATACAACTTCATTGATTAATGATTATAAATTGATATTATTGATCTATATTTTAGTTAGACATACGAGGGTTGTCCAAAAAGTTCGAGAACAATCGCGTTTTTGTCATTTTAAATGGGTTTATTTATACATATTGTATATCTAAATCTTTGTCATAAAATTTCAAGTCAAACTAAAGTGGTTTTAAATGTTTTTCCATAGAAAAAACAAAAGTTTATTGTATAAAAGGGTCGCGGAAAGTACGCACGGCCCAGCATAATAATTGTCCACACTTTGTAATTGTAAATATTTACAGCTTTTACAAAACATTACAAAACTTCTTTATCTTCTATAATAATGTAGTCTGTATGGTGTACGCCATTTTCATACGTCGTTTGAAGCTATTTTCATATAAGCAAATGACTTTAAAAAGATATTACGGCAAGAACATGTCTTTAAAAACGCTCGAAAAAGCGACGTCAGCTGACCGCACGGAACAGCGCGCCATCATTTAATTGTGTGGACTGATGTAAAGCACTGATAGAAACAAAACAAATGATGGAGGAAACAGAAAAAATATCAAAATAGTTCGAGTTTACTTATCTACAAGTGGCACAAGCGATATTTTGATGGAGTATGCGATTGTAGCCTCTGACCAAACGGTGAATGCGGCATATTACTCTCGGGTAAACCCAGGACTTCGACGTTATAGAAACGTCGTTAAAAGTCAACGTCAGACTGGGCCGTGCAGCCTGTATAGGCAATCTATGTATAATAATAACTCCAATACAAAAATGTAAACTGCTCTGATTTTTATACATATATATTATTATACTCTATGTTAAAATATTATAACACTTTCCTGATAGTGGCGCCGTTATTTTGAATAAAATGACATGTGTCCACGAACTTTTTGGACAACCCTCGTATTATTGAATGAATAGTATCAGCTTTTTGTTTTGTTTGTTAAAGAGGAATCTTACTGCAATCTCGCCAAATTGAACTAACGAACGAAAATATAGTGCATATAATTTTGATAATCAAATTATTTATTAAAGTAAAAAGCATTATAATGGATCAATTTTTTTTTAACTTGTTTTTTGTTTGTTTGTTATCTTTTATAGATTTATGCACAGGATGAAACCACATTCTCCGCGAGATAAGCAATATCACTGGGCGTACAAAACACTTTTAATCGATGTTCTCCTGTGATTAATAACACATTTAATTTTTCAGTCAAAATATCTTCAGTATAAAACAAAATTTAAAGAATATTTCAAATTGTGATACACCGAACAGAGCGATCGTCTGTTTCAATGGAAACTGTTGGGAAATTACATAAAAATGGTATTGAAACCATTTTTCAATGCTCGATAACTGGTGTATTTCTTCCGAATAAGGTCATGAGTTAATTACAACCTTTATGTGCCGCTCACTTACTTTGGTTTCTCTAAATCCATTTGATACTGTTCTAAATATAAATTGTGAAATTCACATCATTTACATCATTAAGGAAATTGGATGATCATCGGTAATTTTTTACTTCTATAAACGTATACTATTTGGCATTGTACAATATTTGGCCAAACTTGTTAGCCTAAATTTAACTAAGCGTATTTCTGGCTACACCATTTCCTATACACACATGCATGCCATTTAATCGTGATTATCTTGACGTCATTTTAACGTGTGTGTACAACTCTAAGAGCTATCCAATAATCTTTTCAGAATTATTATAAATTATTTCCCTTAAAAATAAATTTTTGTAAGTATTTTTGTTAGCAGTCAAAGTGACAATAATGTGTAAAGATTTTTTTCTTAAAAGCATTGGTATTGACCTTATCTTTAAATTTTATATAATAAATGTTGTAAGAAATCATTATAAAATTTGATTTTTTTATCAGGTGTTTCATTTATTAGAAACAGAAGTGCTAAAGAACAATTGTACAACATTCATGTACATTTCGTCTGCTAAATACATTCAGACAATATCCGTGGACAAAAAAGAGTTCTTATACGACTACAGTATTCCCAATTAATTGGAAAACATAAGTGCGCGATTAACCACCATCTCCTTAAGACTTTCTCGAAGCACGCATCCAGTTGTCGAAAGAAAATATTGTTGAACACTTAAGTTGATTATTAAAATCACATCTATGTGTTAAGTTTCCGCCACTAGAGAAGCACATTTGTTATTTCTTATTATCCCAATGTGTTACCATTACCTTAGATCATTTTGTTCTTTCTTCATAAATGATTCAATGAGGAAGTACAGGCAATACTGTTGAATCATCATTGTTCGTGAGGGGACCAATGTTCGTGGTTTTCGTGGATAGCCCTTGTCCACAAATTTACATCCCCACAAATTTACATTACTGTACATTTGTTTGATATGTATTTAAATTATCCTGATTACACTTCCAAAGAAATTACGTCCCCACGAACGAGGAAAATTTTGGCTACCAACGAATATTGACCACCATAAATAAAAAAAAGTTCCACAGTATTGGAAGTAGTTTTGAAATTAAAAAAAGGATTAATAGATTTTTATTAAGTTTTAGATACCTCATCTTTCAGTTGTAGATGTACTATCCTGTTCGAAGTGTACTTTAGGATATTTCAATTCTGTCAAATTAAGCTTATATTTATCCGTTAATAAACTAATTATTGACAATTTAGATGAACCCTCGGTCTACGATTAAGTGTGTGAGAGAACGCCCTATATTTCATCAAAGGTCAGATTCATCCTATAAAGTATGCGTTTTTGATTTGTCATCCTCTTTACTTGCCTTGATCAACACAATGGCTGTCCGTGAAGTTCTCCTTGAAGAGTATGATGAACTTGATCAAAAGCTAGAGAAAGAACTGCCTCTGTCCATTTGTGTGAGTATTTTTAGTTCTAAATTAAGGAAGCTCATTTATTAGTCATGAAATTAAAGATGATTATGTACCTTAAAAAAATAAATTTTACTGTATTTATCGGGGCATAAATTAGGTATATATAAACCCGTTCGCACGCAGACTTAAAAAAAATAACTAATGGAAACAGTTGTGACACATTTTTAGAAATATAGGCAGAGTCTGTTATATATTGAATTTTTTTTTTCAAATTAAATGACCAACCAAAACTTATATATTTAAAGCAAGAACACTAAAGCTAAGACGAATTTAGACATACGAGAATTGTTTCAAATATAAGTAGAATGAACACAAAACTGAAAATATGTTTACTTAATTTTATGAATAAAAGATCAATGAGAAACAACGAGTTTTGCAAAGCGACGAAATGCGCAAAATTTTAAAAAAGTCCATTTGTAATTTCGTTGTTAAACTTCATATCATTTACGACAACATTTCCGTGTTAATACTGGACATTTCGTAAAAACCACATTTTCTTTCACATAAACTCAGAATGCACAATTAATCCGCATCTCTTTTCAAACGAAAAATAGTTTTAAATACAAAAAATATGTTGATGACGGAGATACCTCCACCACATCCCCCCCCCCCCCAGCTCCTATAAAAAGTCTGACATTTTTTCCTGTATTGCGCCTTTTAGCATTTTGTTACATTTTTGTTTTTCTTGCGGTTGTCGTAACCTTTTCTTACATAATGTCGTTATCCTTATATTTTGTTTGACGACCAGACAATCACAAATGAAAAAAAAAAATCGAACGGACTATGTTGCTTTAATTTACTTTAAAGTCGCCGTATAAGTTGTTTAAAATGTTCGCAAAATTTTATTTGTCGTTGCACGGCCTAAAATGCTGCCATCGCCTTTTTATAACGTATTAACATGTCGAATACCGCTCTGTGAAGATCATTAAAAAGTCCTTTACCACCGGAATATTTCGTTAGAATAAAATAAACTCATCAAATAAAGTTTTTTTAAAACATTAATTCTGAAATTGTATTATCTCTTGATGTTAATTCTTTAGGTTGTTTTTCACTTATTGTCAATGTTACTGTACCGAATTGATAGAATCTGGAATGTTTCTTTTCATTAACTTTATGTTGTACAATACTTGTTATAAACGCATAAATCAAGTGCACATAACTTCATCCCTTTTATTTTTCTTTGTCACCTATAAACTGAAGAACTCCAATTGTGACACAATTTTGTGACACCCCTTCTATATTGTGATTAAGCATACCGTATATATTATCACCATTGTAATCATCGTGTCGATAAGATATGAGAGCTTTTAAAGATTCAGACGTCACATATATAAATAAAAATTGCATTGCCCGGTGCTGGGCACTTATAGCATAAATTACATTTGGATTGTAAGAGGGATTACTCGTACATCGCAACATGCTTTAGACTTCCAAGAGACATACTTTTTTATGATTTAAACTTTAATCATTATAACATAATACATTTAGCGTTATAAAAGGGAAAACAACAGAAATATACGAAACAGACATATATATTTATTACATACATTATAGGACCTACGGCCCTATGGCTGATATCGGTGCCTCGGTCTGATACATGTACATACATATGTATAATTAGCAACTTTTTGTTAAGAGTGTAAATGTCAAACTTTTTAAAACTTACTTAATAAAGATCTTTGTTTATCAAATATACTACGGGAGGTCAATGAAAAAAGGAGACATTTGTAATATGTGATAATATTATTATTTAAATTTACAGAAAGTAATTGTTTCGCAAAATGTGATGGCATTGCAATTATTACTCTTTCCATTATAATGCATAGTAGGTTACGTTATTTCTGGCATTGCATGAAACTAAGACATATTCAAAAATTTTCTGATTGCAATTATTGAATCAATTAAAGAAAACTCAACGATGTTTTTTTTATATATATAAGGGACTGGTCCATTTCCGGTTGATGAGGAAGAAGCACCTGTTGACAGAGAAGATGGTGTTGGTGGACAGTTGGCCAGACTTCTCTGTCCTTGTTATCGTGGATAGACAGGTGTGTCTCATACAATAACTCTATCAGCTCGAATCTGGTTTTGTGCAATGACTTCTTGGAACAATGATTTTTTTTAAAAATCATAATATATTTTGATTACAAATGATACACAACTTCAGCAGTGAACGTATACGATAGCATTGTCAAGATTAATTTTTAGAGGAGAGAAATATTCCCGATTGCTGTGTGTTTTTGCAAAGGACCAGAATTCGCAACAACTCTGGACACACTGCTTCATTCTGCTTGGAGAGAGTTGTCTTCTCCTATGTTTGCTGTTGGTAAATTAATAAAAAGTTTTCAGAAAACATTTTAAAAATAAAGGTATCCTGTGTAATATATATTGAACCACTGAATTCGTATATGTCTACTTTGATAATGTTAAAACTTGTTTTATTTAAAAAGTCTTCTTAGATGAACAAAAGTGAATGACAAACACAAAAAATGACTTGATAGATCAGCTCATTCAATCATTTACTTACAATAAACGATATTTGTTTACATTTAGTGTAACAGTGTAAGATAGAAAAATCTCACACTGCTGTCTCACACTGAATACAACGATCTCACACGGATGAGAATGTGAGAAATGATTTTCTTAAAATTTTTTTTTGCAAAGACACTTCTATGGATGCATGTTGTATTTGATCGCTAGCTTGAACTTTTTTATATTTTAGGATCAAGCTGTGACGTCAACCACGCCCTTATGAATCTGTACATGTCAGCTACTTCCAGTCCATTTCAACAAAATCACGACAACACAATTGTATATACACTTTCTGCTGAGAATATCGTAGCCCTGTAATCATTTTTTATCTACTGATGGCATGTGTGGTTAAAATTCAGGATCTACCTGTCTATTAAAGCCTGCAAGGTTTATCAATAGAGCATGTGAATGCTGCTATCTAAATTGATAAAAAAAATATTCAAAATTGTATTCTGATCTTAAAGAAAATATACAAAATATATGCTTTTTTGAAGGTAAGACAAATTACAAAAAACTTTTCAATCTTGCCTTTTTTTGCATCTTCAGAACAAATATTTTTTTTCTATCATGTAAAAAGTTCTTTATCGGATTTTTTTGACATACCAAGAACAACAAAACAAACGAATTTGAAAGTAATCTACTTTGCTTTAGGAAATATGCGTATCAATAAATAAATCATGTACAATTTATAATTCATGTTTTGATAGACCGATGCCAGACGGATTCAGAGAAACTGAATTAAGTGAACGTCACTTAGAGATTTTATGCAAAACATGGCCTTATTCAAAATCAAATGCAGAAAGATGGCTGAAATACCACATTTCTTATTTCCCGACAGTCTGCATTGAAACTGATGATGGATGTCCCGTGGCTTGGGAACTTCAGCAGGAGAATGGTAGCGTTGGGATACTGTATGTAGAACCAGAATATCGGAGAAAGAAACTTGGAAGCATTGCTTCGAGGACACTGGCCAAAAAGTTGAACAAGGGCGGCCAACTAGTTTTAGCATTGGTTACTAAAAATAATACCCCATCCATTGGATTGCACGAGAAAAATGGTTATGTGCGGTTACCTTTCAAAGTTTCTTTCATAGGATTTTTTTTCGAAACAAAATTATGAAGTAATTTGTTACATTTAATGATTTTAGTTACGGTTATGTTTCGATTTTTTTATCCTGTTCAATACAAATTTGTTGTATTTTTCCCTGAAAGACCTTTTTATGTGCAAATTTTTTAAAGGATATAATGTGATTATATGTATATTTGATTTTCCATCAGAACCTATTTCAAGCATAATCGTTATCTGCAACCTAGAACTATTTGTATATGAAATAATCTTACATGTATCTATATGCCTTTGTCCTACTGAAAGAGGAAATAAGACAAATGCTAAACGCAATATAATATTCAGCTGTATTCATGTACATTAACGACTTTATATTGACACGTAGTTATAATTATAAGATAAGTTTTATATCAAATTTAATATTTAGACTTAATATTGGGGGTTTTTTTTTTGCTTAGTGTGCGTCTGTGACAATAATCGTTTTGGGTTTTAATTTAAATGTTTGGAGTATATATAGTATATTGAGCTCATATATTGAATGTATGCGCGATTGATACAATACACTAACTTGAAAAGGTATTGAGGCTGTGTAATATACTCCAACATATCATTAATCGGTCGTTAATTCAAAAATCTGCAATATAGATCTCTGGAGGAATGGCAACGGGAGGACCAACTTTATCGTTTACTAATTATTAGGAATTTTGCGGAATTTTACGTCTCTAAGATTGAACTTTAGAACAAGTGAATATGTCGGGTTTATATCCACAATGACATTTTATGCCTTGTTTTTCCTTCGGTGGGAAAGGTTTCCTGAAACTTTTCTCCAGCCCTCCTTTTCTGTGATATTTTCAAACTGGTACCATGTCTCGAATTGGTAAAGCTGACTTAAATTCATAAATACGAATTAATTTCCTTATATCTCCGACTACTGCCAGATTAGTTGTCGATTGATGTTCTATTGATTGATGGTTTCATGAATTCATTTTTACACACATCTTACTACAATATGCAGTTCATGCATTTAGAAGTCAGTGCAACCTGAATGCCTCGATCGGAAAGCAACCGACCGTAACTTTCTCGGCCAGTTTATATACCCCAGCGCAGTTGAGGAGTGATCGAAACTAATATGGCGACCAAATGCTTTTATGAATTCATCAATCGCAACTTCTCGGGCCTTTCCTGCAGGCTCGGAAAAACACCTCGAATGTATTAACATCACCAGATGTTAGAATTTTATACAAAATGGAGTTGCTTCCCATTAAAATAAGTATCGGCTAGACAGCCTCATGTGTCGCTTTTGTGTTATATTTTAGTGTGTATCATTGACTTTAATGAAGTCTAGCCCACATCTCGTAAAATGTATTGTGTTTATATCAAGTTTTAAAAAAAGGGGGGTTGTCATGGACGCCTAGGTAATACATTCGAGGTGTTTTTCCGAGCCTGCCAGAAAGGCCCGAGAAGTTGCGATTGATGAATTCATGTCAGCTTTATAATTAAGAGTTGTCCTTCATGTTCACTTGTCACCTTTAGGACAAACAATACTACTGTTATATTACTCTCTACTGCTTTGTTAATTGAAGCATTCGATTTAGTGTTAACTTCTCTGTTTACTTATTTTCAGTCCTTCTAGGTTTATATGTTTTTCTTCTTTTTTTTCTTCTCCTGTATCACAAAGGTAAATAAGCAAGAGGTCATCTGCAATGTCGACTGGGTCTCTTTGTTTATTGCAGTCTTTTTCTTCTGGTGTCTGCTGATTATTTTATTATCTATTAAATGATTAGTCAGCCCGCGGGCTAACTAATTAAGTCCATTCTCTCACCAGAGGTCGTGCTACACAAGCTTCGCTTACACCTCTGTCAACGCCCGATGTACACGATTCTTGTACAAAATGAAACAATGGGCAAAATGTATCCAAAAGCAATGTATTCACTTCTTTTATCTCTAAATATGATTATATATAGTTCAATTTAACTGTTTAATACTTTTATTCATTATTATTTCAAAGTTACTGGGAGAACTATTTCGCGGAGGTAAAAATTAAAATCTGATCACATGATCTAGTTTGACAGATATTTGAAAGTTTTGATTCTGCAAGCTCCCGATTTATCGTTGATTTTACAAAAATCAGCTGCAATGTTATCCCCTATGATAGTTTTAAACTTGCCCACTTAGTCTTTGCCCGTTAATATCCTCCCTTTCAGCTGATTGTACAGGAAAAACAAATCAACAATGCCATGTACGTGCTCGCCATGCTTGTTTTGATCATGTGACAGACTATTTTTCCGGCGTTGACAAAGGTGTAAGCGAAGCTTGTGTAGCACGACCTCTGGTGAGAGTATGAATTAAGTTAGGATGAACTTCAATTGCACTTGCGTAAATTGGAATTGTGGGAAGGATTTAGACAGTTCGTGTTAGAGAAATTCGACGAAAGATATGAAACTGGTCAGTTTTCTAGGTCAAACTGCGCATCAATGTATTGGAAGACTGTCAATGCGAATCGTTTGCAGCTACAGTCCGGAGCCCGCGTATATTTTCCCGACTCTCTTATTGAGATTGGAAAGTAAATATATTGGCAGTGGTTTGCGACGAAACCATGAAATTCAGAGAGTTATGTTTGCAAAGTTACTACATAGGTGTGCGGTCATACATTGCATGTACACCGCTACACGCTTACCTCCTTACCTACATGTTCAGCCATCATAAAAATAAGGGTGCAAACTAAATGTGTACCCGCATATTATTATTGTTATGGAAACTATTTATCTTGTATGTTAATAGATTGTGTATTCACTTTGACCTAAAAATTAAAATTCCGCGGCTGACTTTCTTAGCTTTTTAAAAAGCTAACCTTGTGAAGAGAAGATACTGTGATTTTAACATTTGCGATGAACGCAAATTTTTGTGGGTCTCATTGTTGAACTTAGCTGTAATCAAAACTGACAATTTCTCTTAATTCATAAATAACTATTGAGTCCAATGAACATAAATTACATATTCTGTTAACATAAAGTTTATCATGCAAATACTTCAGTCAATTTTCCTCCAAGTGTGATTTTTCACACCAGGTGTTTAAAGGAACTGCAAATAATGTTAACAATTTTAGTAGAACTCCATTATTTTATCGTGTCTGTCTATGTTGACTATATAGAACTTTTGTGTAGTGTAAAGTTCTATTTCCTAAACTATTCCATGATTCAGAATTGGTATATTGAAAGCTATCCTGTTCTTCGGGCTTCTAATTGTCAACTTCTTTTTTCATTATTAACATATTTAATAATATATTGTTATAAACTCTCCATGGTACATTTGAAAGTATATGTTCACTAGTTTGCTCAGTTGCTGAGATTTTTGGAAGCTAAATAAGAGATAATAAGTAACCCAAACACTTCTAAACGGAGAAAAGATGTCAACATTTACCATTATAAATCTCCGTAAAAAGTTTCATTATGTGTTTTTCTCCAAATAAAATCGGATGAGTGTTAGTTACGAAATTAGTTCTTCGTCGATTTCGATTGTACTTCCCGTGACTGCTTATTATGCAACGATGAACGTTTTAATTTTACACCTAATTTAAACTACTGAAGGTTTCTTCAAAAACAAAACTTACGTTGATTACCCGTTCCATCGTCCATACATAATCGGCATGCATACCATAGATTTAAAAACAAATCTTTCTCAAACTAGGCTAACACGATGGCTGTCCGTGAAGTTCTCCCTGAAGAGTATGATGAACTTGATCAGAAGCTAGAGAAAGAACTGCCTCTGTCCATTTGTGTAAGTTTGTTTTAATTTTACGTTAGCTTTCACTTACCTTCTTCAAACCCCTCTTTGTTCAAATGTTGTATTATTAACAATTGTATTAAGAAAATCCGTGCCAACTGGTACTTTAAGATGTCGCAATTCTTACAGAAGATTGGACATTTAAAGCATATCATTTTTTAAAAAATATTTTATGACATACATGTCTATTTCATTGCGTTTTCTGGCTTTTTTGGAATATTTCTATTAATTGATAAGGTGCAAATCCAGTGTAACAACTACAACATGACACCTAAAATATTTTATAAGATACATCAGCCCTAGCTAATTTAAAATTCCAATCATCATTTGAAGAGAAACAAAATTATTGGTCTGTTCAAATCCCAATGTCATTAAAAAAAGAGAATTGCACGTATGTAGATTCTACTACAACATCTTTCCAAAAATGTCTCATTATTGACGGGAATTTTAAAAGTTAAAGCTTCTAAAAACTTTTTAACTAATTGTTAAAAAAAATTAAATGAAATTATACATAACAATCACGAAAACTCTGTTTTAAATTACGCTAGATAAATAAATAACCAGAAAAAAATCGATCGTGTCTCGTTTCTTAAAAAGAACAAAAACTGTTATTGATTTTTTTTATTGTACAACAACTTGTTAGATAAATAATCAGTGAAAAATGACAATAACAATCCGTCAACTATCTCAAAAATCCATAAAACGAAATACAAATTCAAAGCAGAGCAACACGGACCTCCAAAAAGATGGAGGTAGGATCAGGTGCCTAGGAGGAGTGAGCATCCTCTGCTGACCGTCACACCCGCCGTGTGCTCTTTGTCGTAATCGGGAAAAGGCGGAAAAGTCCGTAGACAATTGGGTGATTAATTATGGTCTAACAATCAGTATGAAACACGTCAGTCAGCATGAGACCCAGTGGAAGATTGTATTTGCTGACAAGAGCGTTGTATCGACCATAGAACTTACGAAAAGATGACTTTAAACGAGAGTGTTGATAGTCCTGTTTTATCAACTTGTTTCTCAGTAGCTTGCCTCGTCTTAGAATCTGTTCATACGAAGAGCATGCCCTTGCATACCGAATAAACTGAGAGACGAGACAAAAACACCATATGCAGGTGATGAAGGTATATTGCTACATAGGTAAGGAAAGTTGACTATAGAAAAATTGAAGTCATCGCGTTAATCATAAAGTTTTGTTGTTAGGTTACCATCAATGTCCATTTCCAGTAAAATATCCAAATATGAAACAGATGACGCAGTATCTGTGGTATCTTTTATTTCAAGTTCACTGGGATATATCGAGTCGACGTAAGTATGAAAATCACAATTGTTAATTGATAATACGTCGTCGATATACCTGAATGTTGAGTTGAAGGCCCCAGCGAGTGATTTATTTTTTTCACGTACAAGTTTTTTTAATAAATTCTGCTTCATAAGAATACAAAAATAGGTCTGCTAACAATGGGACACAATTGGTACCCATGGAATTCCAACAGATTGTTGGAAGACTTGATTTCCAAAAACTACATAGATGTTGTCTATCAGAAACTCAAGCATCTTTTTAATGTCAACTTCAGAGTACTTGTGTGTGCAATCAGAATGGTTTTTAACAAAATAATGTTTTAGATTTCCAATGACAAGGTAAGCATTTTTACGACCTCCATTTTTATTCAAGAAACAACTGTCGATGATATCAAAAAGCCTAGATTTTAATTTGTCATGGGGAATGGTTGTATAAAGCGTTGAAAAATCGTACGTTTTGATGCTATTGATTTTGGTTAGATTTTGTGACCTCAAAGTCAAATTAATTAAGTAATTTGAAAGAACAAACCCTTGCCTCTACAGTGATTATTTTAGGGACTAGACAACATTCAAACGTCACAGCTTCGTATAGCAAGGCACATGTATTGTTCATGTACTATGCCTAACTAGAAGGCAGGGTTTTATACATAGTGCTCTCGCATCCGGCTCGTGCACTTTGTATTAACCTCGGACTTCTATTTAGGCATAGTACATGCACAACACTTTTATATAAATACGTATATACAAATGTACTTTCGATCTTAATTCTTTCTATTTTACAATACATATCAGTTGTCTTAATTAGGTTGAATTTATTGCTTTTTTAAAATACATGTACATGTATACATGTGTACATAGTGTTTTTATCGTTGTTCCATAGTAGAAGAATTCGGCCTGGTTATATTCATTATGACCAGTTTATCATTTAACTTTGAAACAAGGACAGAGGAAAACCTGGCTGAAAAATAAAGGCATAATTACATATATTTTAGCGAATATTTGCTAAAGTCAAAATCTGTTCTAGTATTCTCTTAAACAGTTCTCAACAAATCGCACAAAATACTTTAGTTTTTGGTTCTTAGATTTCTTGTTTTTTTTAATATGCTAACAATGATTTCCGATTAAAATTTCACGACATTCAAGTTTTAGTTATGATGAAATCAATGTGTAAACCAACAAAATACAATCCAAGTTATGTAAAAACTTTTCTCGGGTATTTTTATAGGTCTACGCTTTATAGTTTTAATATATATATATCTATATATATATATATATATATATATATATATATATATATATATATATATATATATATATATATATGTATGTATATGTATATATATATATATATATATATATATATATATATATATATATATATATATATATATATATATATAATAAATTTCATGGAATTACATGCAACTCAGATTCTATATTCTTCATTAACACCACTGGGAAGTGAAAATGTATTTGATCTTGAAAATCATCTCCTCATCCACAGGTGGGGGAGATAAACTGAATGCATGGTTATGAAACTCGTAAAGCATCCTTCCTAAATTGTTAAATTCATAACTGTGGGTCAGTGGTTCAGGACCCTTGGGTAGGGCTAATATGGGAACAAAGTGAGAATATATATTAAATTTTATAATATAACATCAAATAATAAAAGGTGGGAATAACAATCAAAGGAGTTTTGGTTTACGGTTAAGACTTTAATATGAAGCTCAAAATGCAAAAATAAAACCCTCAAGGTAAAATTAAAGGCTATGGTACTCAGGTAACCAACAAAGCATGTAAGCCTCTTATTTTATATACATGGGGATATAAAAACGGGTTGGCCACGTAATCAAAGCTCGTAAAGCCCAAATACATAAAAAATATCTTGTTTTAAAATAAAATCTATATATGGTGTACATCGCATATAAGTTATGTATAATGAGTTGTTTTATTATTCTTTTTTGGTATCAAATCAAATAAATGTATGTAAAACTATGTTGTACCCTTATCAATATGAGAAATTTAGGTTATATTTTATTTCAGGGACTTGTCCATTTCCGGTTAATGAGAAGAAAGCACCTGTTGACAGAGAAGATGGTGTTGGTGGACAGCTGGCCGGACTTCTCTGTCCTTGTTATAGTTGATAGGCAGGTTTGTCTCGACGATGCTGCAAAATCACACTGTTGGCATACACAACATTTTTTTCCTCTCATTTCATCTGTCAATAGTTTATTTTCGAGTACCGTACTCCGGCAAAATTTTAACAATTAGTTTGAACTCGATGCGGTCATAATTATCATCATCCGGTTTCCCGAAAATGAGTTTTGAAAGCCTCAAATAGTGCCACAATTAAAGCGGTTTTTACAGAATCGCGGGGCTACCTGTCACTTTTACAAAAGATCACCTTTTAAGGCTGAGAAAACTTACAGAGGAATTAAGATTGAAAGTTTTAAACGACGAATTAGGTAATGTATTGGAGTTTAAAAAAAATATGCAGTCACTTTGAACATGTTGAAATCGTCACAACATTCCCCAACGAGCAGTAACGAAAAAGCTCGGGGGTATGGGTGGTTCTGTGTTGGTAAACCGTCAACAACATGCATGGAGCATATCCTGTCATGTCGAGAAGGTTCACAGTCACGGCGTCTTAGTAATTCAAGCCATTTCCTGCGAAGTTTTGGATGCTTCGACGAGGGAAAAGGAAAGAATTCCACGTCTCCCATAAATCCATACCTCCCCTTTTTCCTTGAATCGGAAGGACATTCTTCAGCGACACAGTTATACCGCGGCAAGTAGTAGCAGACGATGTCGTTTCTAATATAAACAATTTTACCAGAAGTGATGCGCCCCGCATTTTCATTAACTGTGCGAACTAAGTGTTACAATCTAGTCGGAATACGGTAACCCGATAATGGACTATTTTGGTTTTACGTTAATAAAGTGAATTTGTATATCACGATTTTACAAATTAGAAATATTAAGTACCACTCCTATATATATGTGAAAGAAAGAATACTATATGATGAAACAATTTCTCTGTCAACGCCAATCATCTGCAAACATATTACTTACAGTATATCTATCATATTTATTGGTAGATGAGAGAAACTTGGCTGCATTCTGTGTGTTTCTGCAAAGGACCTGAATTTGCATCAAACCTGGAGATTGTGATTCAGTTTGCCTCCAGAGAGACATCCCCACCTCTGTCTATTGTTGGTAACGTAACTTAGCCAATTTCCAATTCAATCATGAATTGCGGAAAAGCTAATGATTTGGTCGTTCTTATTTATAATACTATTGTTGTTGGGTTTTATATAAATAAAAAATGTATATAAGGTGCATTATGAACAATGAATGAACAATAATTTGATGTTGTGTAGGGTGTGCCTCTGACGTCATTGACGCCCTCATTAGTGCACACCAGTCAGCAAAAAGCTGCCCTTTTCAACGAAAGTGCGCCGATGCTATTGTATATACACTGCCTCCTGAAAATATTGTTCCTCTGTAAGCATTGATCTTTATCAATGACATTATCACACATATCACGCATACTCCCAACCCGTACATTAAAATTCATGAAATGCTACAATTTACTTTATAAATCAGAAAAGTCAATAGCTAAATTTGATTTTAATGGGAAAATAGCACCGGTCGTTAGGTTCATCACGCAAAATGACCGTTGAAGTATTCTTTCCAAAAGAACTTATATGACTAAAATCGTTTATCTTTACATTTACATATAATAATCATAATTTTTGTAAACATCTGGTCTTACCATATGTGAAAAGAATTTAGAAGATATTGTTTGGGCTTAGTTACGCAAAAAGTAAACAGTCTTAAAGGTATATTATGTGGCTGGAAAACTCCTAATTTTTTATCGTTTCCAAATTAAAAACAAAATTAACTGTTTTAAACGCATTTATGTATATCAATTCTAAAACCTTTCATTATAAAACAAGTCATTTTGAGAGATTTGCATTTTATAACAAATTGATTTTTTTAGAGTTCAGATATAATATTTTTTTCAGATCAATTCCCGACGGATTCAAAATATCTGAACTAAGTAAAATCCATACAGAGATTGTACACAAGTCATGGGTTTTTGCAAGCAAAGAAAAGTGGACCAATTACCAAATTACTAATTTCCTATCAGTATTGATAGAAACAGACGACGGACGCCCCGTGGCCTGGGAACTTCAACACGAATATGGAGCTTTAGGGATGCTGCATGTAATACCTGAATACCAGAGAAACAAATTCGGAAGCATCGTCACAAGAACCCTGGCGGACAAAATGGTTAAGGACGGACAACTTTTGTTTGCCCTTGTTGATGAAAATAACGATATATCGATTGCGTTTCATGAGAATAATGGTTATGTACGCATGCCTTTTAAGTTTTCGTTCATAGAATGTTTTCTGGGAGCAAAGGAAAACAAGGACCCCATAGCCACATCGCTCAACTGAGCAACAATGGCAACCTAATTTGACTTAAAACACTTTAAATAATTAAGAACAATAAAATTTAATATTAGCAAAGTTAAGTATCATAATTTTCTGATGTAAGACTCAATATTTTATAAAGGGTTGGGGTACAAATATATTGGAATATATAAATTATATATATACACCGTATGTTATTTTCTTCAGTTACTGCACATATGTGAACAGTATTAGCTCTTTAAAGATAAAAAAAATTCATACATTTTCTAAGACGTATATCAGTTTAAAAAGCAGCACCCGTTGTGGGCCTACCTTATCGTGTGTAATCATAATTTGAACATGTTGAATCTACTCAATTAAAGGATGCCAATATTTTATTCATTTATTTTTTGTCTCAGAGGTCATGCAATGCATATTTTATATGATGAACATACTGGAAAAGGTGGTTATCATATACCTGCAATATTTTTTGTTTGGTGTATTGGTATTTATGAAAAAAATCGAACTTAAATTATTTTAATTTTCATTTTCCAAATCTAATTTAATATTTTTTGTGTTTATTTAAGATGCTAAGCTCTATGAATATACCATGCCGATTTTCACAGCTCGTATCTCACATATGAAAGTTAACAAAGATTGATGGACAGAGGATCGCCAGATAGTCTGGAAGCCAATACGCAGTGTTTGAACTCTGTGGCAAAAGTTGCTAAGGCTACATTCAAAAACTTAATTGGTCTTCCCTTAAATACTTGTTTACCTGGTGTAAACTTGTGTGATGTTTTTATAACCTTACTCACTTGAATGATGAAAACATTCGACTGGAAAATGTTGTCACATGATATGTGTTGTCAGGCATACAGGTATCATTTTTGTACTAAGGCCTATCAATTATTATTTTTCATCTTTCCTCAAAAACAACAAATGGCTACAAACCAAGATGATTTTCTGCTGCAATATTTTTTTTAAATAATGATAATGCAGATATCCTAATAATTATAATGTGTTAGAACTGATTAAAACACGTTTTTATTTACTTGTTTGAAAACTACTATAATTTTTGCAGATTTCACATATACATGTAATTCACCAAATGAGAAAGGGATCCCGCAAAGTAGTTATAGCACATCATCCTTTTGATTTTTCTGTACACAAGTATCTAATGTTTAGTAAGACAATTCTAATGATCAACAAACAATTCAACGTCAGTCGTAGAATTATAAGCAACTTTAAAAAACTTATTCAATTTGTTTAATTGAGTTAGCCAAGTAACACAAAATCAGTTAATGCAATTCTGTGCATTTTGGAGGCATTAGTCCTACCCTATGACCAAATTACAACAGTTAGGTAGAGGATCTATTTAATCTTAAAGATAACTGTAAACAAACGGTTTTGCTTTAATTTGGCAGAGTTATGACCTAATTACAAGTTACCAACTAATTGTAATATCAACACGAAATGTAATAAATATCGGTTGTAATTTTCAATGCACGGTATGTGTTTGCAACACCCGTATTTTTAACCTCTAAAGATAAGACAGTCGCGGGTGTTTAATCACAGCAAGGTTTAACTGAGGCTGTGAAAACGTCTTTTTAATTACACAAACATCTTTTTATTGTCTTTGGAGTTAATTTACACGATTATGAACTAGGAATACATGGCTACTCTTCAAATTCTCTTTCGGAGGAAATTCCGGCGAAGTTACCGATCAAAAATCGATAAATTCAACCAAAGTCGCCTCCTTGTTTTGTCCTTGTTGACACTCAATTAAAAATTGATAAACAATAAAAATATAGGGAAACTGCACTTAGTCAAAAAGAGCACAATTTATTTTAACATCATATATACCTACATATCTCCATCAACGAAAATAATGTATGTTTAAAATGAATATACTCGAGAAAATGCTAGGCATTTTAACAAACCGCATTAAATTAATTCCAATTGCGACCCCAACGATTGCTCAGAGATCATACCGAATTACCAATTGAATAAAATGTCTTTTTGTACGTTGTTAATGCATCAGGTTTTATCATTTTCGCATGCAGGTAAATACTCAACTGCCTATTTACCGAAGTCTATGTTTGATTCGTTACGTAAAAATTACAAATACCAGAATACTGAATAGCAATCGTTCCCAAAGTTAAAAAGCAAAATGAAACGAAAATCAAAACAAGCTAAAACCACCGTCACAAGTGAAAATGACAACGCGTTGAAATATTTAACCTCAATTCACTTCACAATAATCGGCACCAATATATTGTCCATGTTTCATAGATTATATTCACACGTGAACTGTTGCACAACAAACATATTGATCTTTGTAGGATTGACAACATGCATCCAAAATGGCTGCTTCAAACAAAGAACCTCGTTTTCGAGATACAGTAGTCTCTATCATACGATTGACTGGCAATGCCTGTCAGAGGACCTGTCTATATCGTACGAACTGCCTTTCTACGAGATAAGGAATAACGAACCCGCTTTATCAGTATTTTCGTAATTAGCTCAAATTTGGAACATAATTAGCCCTTAATTTTGCAATTTATATTTTCCTTTCCATAAGGATGATGTATGCTAAATAACGTTAAGATTAACTCAGTTACTGTAGTTCTTGAGAAGAAGATTTTTTAAAATGCACCCCCTTTTTTACAGTTTCGAGGTTTTCTCCGCTGGCCTTTTAGTTTTGCAATTTATATTCATCTTCTTATAAGGATGTTTTGTGCCAAAGTTGGTTGAATTTGGCCAAGTGGTTTTTAAGAAGAAGTTTAAAATATAAAAAGTTTACAGACGGACGGACGGACAGACGGACAAAGGGTGATCAGAAAAGCTCACTTGAGCTTTCATCTCATGTGAGCTAAAAAGAAAATTTAGATCTTTTACTTTTGTTAAACACAAATTAAAATATTATGATTTTTTTTAAAGATTTTAAAAACCACAACATGTTTAAAGTCTCTTATTTAAATTACCTTTTTGAATCAGTTTTGAGATTTTCTTAAATATTTAACTAACCTGTTATCGAAAAAACAACTGAGATAAATAAATGACAACAATTCTAAGATTTCTTCTATCACACTCTCCGTTTTAATACCGGACAAATTCACAGGAACGAAAATACGTTCCTTATGACGATTTATAATGGGAAAACTTGCATGTTTAAATATGAAGGCATATACCTGCGCACAGTACATACATCGGACACAATCCACTGTTTTCAATTTGAAAATAGGTAATGTACATGTACGTACAGATGACACCTATGATATTAAATATTATTTATATTATGAAGTTTGATAAAATCTTTGGTTTGAAAAACTAAAAAAAGTTTTACACTCCCAATAATTTGTCAACGTGTGTTTGAGGCAGGGGCAGTACCAAGAGACAACGCAAGGCACATGATATCTCTTTTAAACCATCTGATCTGCAAAGATGGTCGTTTATGCTATACCAATACTAACTTGAACAATGGGTTTCTAGAATATTTTTTTTGTAACAGTTCAAGAAAAAAACATGGGTAAAGAAATGTGGAATCACGCTATTTGACAATATAAATATCTTAATTTCTAGATATTTTGATGTAGACTGACGCTTCACGCAAGGAAATTAAAAATGTATCATTCTCAGGATACGAGAATATGTTTTTTGCGAATAATGCACTGAACACTATTGAAAATAATTCAGATAACTTTTAGAAAAAAAAATCATTTCATAATTTTGATATCAAAACGGATTTAAGAATTTGATCAGGGTCATTCAGGGTAATAAAAAACCTACTTACCTTTCTGATGAGTTGTCTTTTGTCCTAATATTTTGTAATATTACCCTTTGATCTGATACCTAATTGTAGTCGACGGGGAATTGAGTAATACAAGTTCTGTATGTACATTACATGGATTGATAGACAGGCATGCTGAAGTACTGCTTTCAGATCATCAGGTGACTGTCATTATACTGTATGTACTGGTGACAACGACCATACACATATACTTTATATGATATTCTGTACACACTGTAAAATAGACATTAACACACTTTTCCAAAACAAATACTCGGCTTATGTTCCTATCAGATCTGATTTTTCAAACTAGGATCTTGGCGTCTTTTTATTTTTAGATGATATATTTAAATGACATGTCGATAAAAAGCCCCAAACGTCACCGTCTCCAAAGTCGTAGAGAGTCCAGAAAACCCTTTCATATAGTAGAATTCAATTTTTCTATGCACATTTTTATGTACCTAGTCAATATTCCTAAAATCGTTTCTCTGACATACAGAAAACAATGACTAATTTGATACTGTCCAAGCAGTGTCAGGATACATGAGTATTAAATGGCTAAGTTTAAATATAAATCTAAGAAAAATGGTCATCTTTGGTTGCATTCCAATCTTTCTTTCATACCATGTTTTTTTCGAAACAAATTAATGAAAATATTTGAACAGATACACAGTACGTGTTGTTGATTACAAAAAATGCTTAAATATTGAGCATTGTTTTTAGCGCCTGAAACAGTTGGTTGATGAACCCTTGTCGTTTTAAGCTCGAATCATTTGAAGATCATTCAAGTATGTTCTTTAAAAATGAAATAACGACAGATTTACCTTGTCTAAAACCATTCTTTTATAATCAACTAATTTGAGACATTCTATTCTAAGATTTATTACCATGTATATGTGAGGTCCTGTAAATGGTCAATTTTCCTTGATTTAATTTGTATTGTCTGGTTTTTTACTAAATCTACGTTAAAGGAATAAACTGTTTACATCAGAATATGTAATAACGTTGTCTCTGCGTAACGTCCACACTTTTGGATTACATTTGCCAATGATCCGCCCGTTTGACACCTCTTGTCGGGTCTGGTGTTTTCAAATCAGCTGGTAATTTAACTTTTACAACATTGATACAATTATATTCAGACTGAATATCATCCCGGTAGCTCAGAAGTCAGATACTGCTGTACCTATTGGCTCTGTACTATGCTCCTGGGTTTGTGGTATTCCTTGGCCAAATGACGTAAATCTAAGCCGGCTACTACGAATACCACGCGGTCGTAAAGAAACTGAAGTCTCTTTATCATTAAAATACTATTCATATGCGTTGTTTCGCTGACTTGACTTGACTTATCGTTGGCTTGAGTTTGCTAACCCTCTCAGAAACGTCATATATCTGCTTAGACAGTCCGACAACCATTTCAATGATTGTTTCTCCATCATCTGGAGTTTGTCATTCATGCGGATGCAGCGCGAAGTAAAGAACTGAGCATGGTGGCGTATTATTAGGACACCAAAATCAGTGCATTAGTACTGGTTATTCCCCGTAACTACGCTCAACAGACGTAAATCTTTATATAAGAGATTTGTTTTCAATCATGGTATTATTTTCGCCTAACTATTTGTTAAATAGTTGTTTACGTATAAATTATTTATATAATTTATCTTGCAGTATGATATGGCTTTTGTTATGGTTAATGTCCTAAGTTCTGATCTATATAATATATAACGGATGTATCGCACTACTTCCATGATTCTCTGCCACATCTTTTTTTTTTTAGGGGGGGGGGCTTTCACTTTTGTATTTTTATTCCATGTTAATGCTAGCTTGATGATGTTCCTCTAAGGTTAGCATGGCATATGTCTAATCCATCGCCATTTCTTTTCATAATCATGATTTTACCCTCCATTTGAACTTTATTCTTCATATCCACAGTAATTTTATTGTCGCTCGCTGATGGTGTCAAGCCATCTAATCTAGAAAATTTATCTCGGACATGTGTCGCAAACATTCATGTTTCCTTCACTCCGAGGACCAACAATATTATCGTAGTACATAAGTGAAGTTGCTTGCTTCCTGCTATGTTGACTGAAACATTCGATTTCGTATTTGCTTCTTTGTTTACTTAATTTTCAGTCTTTCTTAGTTTTTATGTTTCTTCTTCATTTTCCGTCTTCTCCTGCATCATAAAAGTAAAATGAGGTAGAGGTCACCTGCAAATATAGCTGGGTTTCTTTGTCCATATCATTTTTTCCTTATATTGTCTGATGATAATCTCATCATCCAATAAAATATTATAGGAAAGAGAAGGTTGATATTGTGGTTTAAACATTGAACGCCAATTTGTGTGGGTTTCATTGTTGAGTTTATCAATGTAATTAACTGTTTATTTAAATTTGATTAAAGGGCAACATACGTACATGTTTCTTTAAGTCAATATAATTGGTATACGAATTTTATAACCTTTCCCCAAACCCCAAAACTGACAGATTACTACATTAAAAAATAACAATCAATACCCATATATAAAAAAAAAAACCATAAGTAGATAGATATCCTTGTTAATGCTTCAGTCCACTTCTCTCCATATGTGACTTTGCACGCCAGGTCGTTATGGAAATTGCGCATAATGTTAATAATTTTTGTAGGACAATGATTCCTAAAACGTTTCTATTTCGTGTCTATGCATATTATGATTAGGTCTTTATGACCTACACAGTTTGTGTATAGTGTGGAGGTCCATTCTCTGCACTATTCAATGTTTCGAAGAGTCGTTATCTGGTCCTTTGAAATATAGTTCTTTGGGAGCTATCTTGTTCGTCATGCAACTTGTTGTCAACCTCTTCTTTCAATATCAACGTATTTAATAATATTTAGTACATTTGATAGTATGTATGTTCGCTGTACTGAGTTGTTACGAAAGCTTAATAAGTACCTATCTTCCCGTTATTGGGCACATAGCAGGGGTGTTAATTATAATATTTGTTTCAACTCTGTCTGTATTGTATCTGACCATGATATACCTTTCGTTCCAACATTGTAATATGATTTAAAGTTACCTTAATGTTCTGTTTGCTTAGTGGTCTACAATTCTTTTAATTAACCTTTACGTCGTCCATATATGCTGTACACTACAGAAAATAGGAATTTTCTCTAAACTAGGCTAACACAACGGCTGTCCGAGAAGTTCTCCATGAAGAGTATGATGAACTTGATAAGAAGCTAGAGAAACAACTTCCTCTGTCCTTTTGTGTATGTATGTTTTAATTTCACTTTAACGTACAATTACATCCCGCTTTATTTCAATATCTAATATAAAAGAAACGTGCCGAATGGTTCTTTAAGATAAACATATGTCATTCAACGGTTGATAGTTAAAACATTTAAAAAATGTTCAGATGGATATTTTGACGCGCGCGTTTTCTGTCATATTGTAATATTTGAATTGATCTATTGAAAGTTAAACAATATGACAATTACAAAAATGACACTGAAAAAAATCATTTGCGCTAGCCTAGGTGACGATCCAAGGTGTGTTTTATTTCAGAGATACATGTCTTATCATTTATCTTCATCTGCCTTTAAGTAGTTAAGTTCAATGAAGGGATCTTGACCAAGAGTTGCAAGATGCTACAGCACTTAAATTAGAGAAAAAATATTATAAAATAATTTTTAAAATATATTGTCAAATATTTCAATCAACGGCAAAGAAAAAATGTAAAGTAAATTGAAAGTGACTATCTTGTAAAACCAATCCAGACACACCACACTCGTTTCAACTGTTCTGGCTCTTTAAATAAAACGAATATAAAGTTATGTAAAAAATTTGCTTTGAATGTTAATTGTTTCAAATTCAAAAACGTGAATAAATCATACTTCAATATTTATAAGAAGTAAATAAATAAGTGTTTTAAATGAAAGGGACTGGTTCATTTCCGGTTGATGAGGAGGAAGGACCTTTTGACAGAGAAGATGGTGTTGGTGGACAGTTGGCCGAATTTCTCTGTCCTTGTTATCGTAAATAGACAGGTTTGTTTCCACAATGCTATTAAATTTGACTGTTGTTCTATATAGAAATTTCTCTCTTCCCAATGACGGTTTAAAGTAGGTAAAAATTGTATACCGCGCTTTTTAGAATATCGAGTATCAAAACTTTGTAAAAGAGTGAATAATAAATGATGGAACGAGTTCTGTATCAACGCCATTTAGATGCACACGCAAATTAAGTTATTTTTATCACATTTATCGGTAGATGAGAGAGACCTGGTTATCTGTGGGTTTCTGCAAAGATCCAAAATTTGCATCTAACCTGGAAACGTTGATCCAGTTTGCCTAAAAAATGACATCCCCACCTCTGTTTATTGTTGGTAACGCCACTTAGCCAAATTTAATTTACAATTGTCATTAGAAGAGATTGAAACTAAATGTATACTCTATTTCAATCTTAATGTTATTAAACATTTGAGTTAGTTTTTTTTTTGTATTTAAAAAAGGTATATGATAACTTATGTTGAATAAACATTGTGTAGGCTGTACCTCTGAGGTCATGGACGCCCTTGTTTGTGCACACCAATCAGCAAATAGTCGCCCTTTTCGACGATGTGTGTCGATCTCATTGTATATACACTGCCCGCTAAAAATAGTCTTCCTCTGTAAGCATTGATCTTTATCTATGGATAATTAATTACATATCACAAAGACTCACATCATGTACAATTGAATGTTCCGTTTAGATTGTGTCAATTGTGACTTACGATAAGTTCTTCTCATTATCATAGAAATGCTGCAATCTACATGTAGTTTATAAACAACTCGTTATCTAAATGTAATTATGAGAAAAAGGTAGGTAAAAGACCGTTGATGCATTCTCCCAAAAAGAACTTTTAATCGACTCATTTTGTTTATATACTGACAAACTTTAGGAACGATACCCACCTTTTCCCCTATATTCTTTTTTCCAATTCAATTTAAAATTTCTCGCAAACATTATCCACCATACTGTATTGATTTTTTTTAAATCCATCATGTGTCTAACCTGCGCTTATTGCTTGCACAATGTCAGTAGCATCGCACTTAATTTTGAAAGCTATACTCAAAATACATGAAAAGGTAACATGGGAGTTTTGTCATCTAAAACTCATTCATGGTGTTACTTGTAGCATTGGCACCACAGACAGAAGAAGTAAGAAAACCACTTTGCTGCTTGAAAACAATAACAAGAGGCCCAGGGGCCACATCGCTCACCTGAGGAACAATAGCCTTAACTCTAATCAAATTAGCATTACAGTATCAAAATCAAAATATCTTGACAACTAAGTACTGTAGATATTGCTAAAAAAATTAAAAATATCTGCCAATTTTTATCCACATATTTTTATGGTAAATACCAAGCCCCTTTTGTTGTTGTACCTGTAAGATTTTTCTCTATTCCTATATACCCCCCCCCCTCTTTGTGGCCCCACTTTTCTTTACGGAATCATGGTTTCATCAAACTTTAATCTGCACAACCCGTGCTTTCACACAAGTTACTGCTTTTTGGACTGAAAACTTTCCGAGAATATTTTTAAAGATTTTCTCTATATTTTCCTATGTGAAAATTCATCTCCCCATTGTGGCCCCGCCCTACCCCCGGGGACCATGATTTAAACAAACTTAAATCTACACTATCTGAGGATGCTTCCACTCCAATTTGAACTTTTCTGGTCAAATAGTTTTTGAGAAGAAGATTTTTATAAATTTTCTCTATATATTCCTATGTAAAAATTCATCCCCCATTGTGGCCATACCCTACCCCCGGGGACCATGATTTAAACAAAATTGAATCTACACTATCTGAGGATGCTTCCGCTCAAATTGGACCATTTCTGGCCTAATAGTTTTTGGGAAGAAGATTTTTAAAGATTTTCTCTATATATTCCTATGTAAAAATTCATCCCCCCATTGTGGCCCCACCATACCCCCGGGGACCATGATTTAAACAAACTTGAATCTACACTATCTGAGGATGCTTCCGCTCAAATTGGAGCTTTCCTGGCCTAATAGTTTTTGAGAAGAAGATTTTTAAAGATTTTCTCTATATATTCCTATGTAAAAATTCATCCCTCATTGTGACCTCACCCTACCCCCGGGGACCATGATTTAAACAAACTTGAATCTACACTATCTGAGGATGCTTTCACTCCAATTTGAGCTTTTCTGGCCTAATAGTTTTTGAAAAGAAGATTTTTAAAGATTTTCTCTATATACTCCAATGTAAAAATTCATCCCCCTATTGTGTCCCCACCCTACCCCTGGGGACCATGATTTAAACAAACTTGAATCTATACTATCTGAGGATCCTTCCACTCCAATTTGAGCTTTCCTGGCCTAATAGTTTTTGAGTAGAGGATTTTTATAAATTATCTCTATATATTCCTATGTAAAAAGTCATCCCCATTGTGACCCCATCCTACCCCCGGGGACCATGATTTGAACAAACTTGAATCTACACTACCTAAGGATGCTTCCATACAAGGTTCAGCTTTTCTGGCCTTATAGTTTTTGAGAAGAAGATTTTTGAAAAATACCTACAAATTTTCAATAATTCTAAATTATCTCCCCTTTAAAGACGGTGTGGCTCTTCATTTGAACAAACTTGAATCCCCTTCACCCAGTGATGCTTTGTGCCAAGTTTGGTTGAAATCTGCCCAGTGGTTCTGGAGAAGAAGATGTGAAAAGTTTACAACGCCAACAACAACGCCAACACCAACGACGACAGACAACGGTCAAATTTTGATCAGAAAAGCTCACTTGAGCTTTCAGCTCAGGTGAGCTAAAAAGCGAAAACGAGCTATCGGTATTCTGGAAGTAGTTAGCGAGAGAAAGCGAAATTTTTCAAAGTTTTAACGTGTACATTAAAACAGATATTGCGACTGTTTCATGAAAAATGACAATAACAAACTGTCAACCGTCTCAAAAATCCACAAAGCGAAATACGAATTTAAAGCAGAGCAACACGGACCCTTAAAAGATAGAGGTGGGATCGGGTGCATAGGAGGAGTAAGCATCCCCTGTTGACCGGTCGCACCTGCTGTGTGCTCCTTGTCACAATTGAGCTGTCATGGTAGAGGTAAATGTCAAAATCGGGGAAATGTCGTAATAGGGAAAACACGAAATATGGATAATTTGGATTGTTTGTGATGGTCAAAATACAAACCTTGAGCAAACACGGACCTCCATTTCATTGGAGGTGGGATCAGGTACCTAGGATAAGTAAGCATCCCCTGCCGACCGGTCGCACCCGCCGTGTGCTCATTGTCAAGATCATGAAAAACGGGAAGAAACTGTAGTCACTCCGGTGTATAAATAAAGGTCTAACAAGTATGAAAAACGTCAGTCAGCATGTGTCCTAATGAAACATTGTACTTACTGACAAGGTCATTGTATATTCATCAGTCAGGATAATATTCTCGACGATAATCCAGATTTAATTTGGTTTTTTTAGATCTATGAAGAAATAATGATACAGAAAATTGCCAGGCATTGCGTTTCTAAAGTCCGTCAGTATATTTACATTAATTTGCATATATTGGTCATGATTTCTGAATTTCGGTTTTGTCATATGATTAGAACTTCAACGATAAATAGGGACTTAAATGTAAAAAGGATAAGAGGCTGGAAAGCTTTTTAAAAGATTTGTTATTCTTAACTAAAAGACAAAACTTGATTGAAATACAATCCAACTTGTTTTTCCATCTAAAGGGCTTTAATTAAAAAGAAAACGTTGACAGCTTTTAATGATTTTCATTTGAATAGTTCATTTTTTTATGATTGCACAGTAAAAATTTTTTCAGAACAATTCCAGACGGTTTCCAAATTTCTGAACTAAGTGAAATCCATACAGATATTGTTCACAAGTCATGGTCTTTTGCAAGCAAAAAACAGTCAATCACCTACCAAATCACTAATTTCCAATCAGTATTGATCAAAACGGACGACGGACGCCCCGTGGCCTGGGAACTTCAACATGAATACGGTGGTATAGGGATGATGCATGTAGAGCCCAAATACCGGAGAAACAAATTAGGAAGTATCGTAACAAGAACCCTGGCGGAAAAAATGACCAAGGACGGACAACTCGTGTTTCCCTTGTTGAGGAAGATAATGAAATCTCGATTGCATTTCATGAGAATAATGGTTATGTGCGCTTGCCTTTTAAATTTTCGTGCATGGAGTTTATTTTTGGAATTAAATGATAAAAAAGTCTTTACTTTTGTTGATCCCGAAAATATGTATTATAACTTTTTTACAAGATTTTGAAGAGCGCAACATGTACAGTAAATTATCGATTTAAAATTATTTAAGTATTTAGACTTGGACACGATTTGAGCTCAATTTTTTCAAAATTTATTTTTTCAATTTTAATGTCTAGAATGGTCAATATGGATGTTTTTAATGCTTTGTCAAAATTTGGAAGTCAAATATCGAGTTACAAGCAACTTACAGAGGTTAAAGTTCTTTGTTTTGTAAACAAAGCTCGAGTCTTGTTATTGTTTACATATGTCTTGAATTGGTAAAAGTTTCAATCTAATGTTGAATTTTGTCGTTGATAAACTTATTTATGAACACATTTAATAAGTTTATATTGTTTCCACAAGTTATTTTGTCAAAGAAATGGTAATTTCTTTACTTTACATTATTTGTAAACAAATATAAGACTCGAGCTTTGTTTACATAACAACGACTTCTTTCCTCTGTATCTCGCTTGTAACACGACTTCTAACATTCAAATTTTGGTAAATCATTCAAAATACACAAGTAAACTATTTAATACATAAAAATCAAAAATTAAATTTTCATCTGAAATCGTGTCCAGGTCCCTTTAAATGTCATCACTGATTTGCATCTGTAAAAACGAATGGAATACTGTTGTGTAGTTGTTATTATGGTATCTCATTCAATAAATGTTCAATGAGCCAATATCTAATTCAATAAAAGTTCAATCGGCCAACCAGCAACCAATATCCAATTCAATAAAAGTTTAATGAACCAACATCTAATTCAATGCTCAAGCGCTAAATTATCCCAGAATAACATTGCATACAAATCGAAAATATATTACAGAAGGGATTATTAATACACTTCCATTTGAGGTGGGGTTTGACACACACATACTGGTGTTTGTCACGCACCACCTTAAACAAAAACCAGTGATCGAGGCCAAACTGAGTTATAGTGCTACGCAAGTCACCGTTCTGCCATGAAAAGTAATATGATGGATGACGAGTTTGTTTGCTCTTTGTAGGATACCCAAAATAATTTATGTTTTTTGTTTGAGTGGACACCTTTGCAGTGAAAATTTGTATAAGATTATTCCGGAATAGTTAATGTTGAATGTATGTTTCTGTACAGCAGGACAAACAGTTTCTTTTTGTAGTTGCAATTTCAGATAATGTAATTTTTTTTTAAAACTTTAATTTGGTTAAGTATAAACAAAATCCTCATACGGATTAAAACACACGATCTGTAATTTCATATTTGCCATGCAATGGAATGTTTGCTTGTGTCATGTGGAAATAAACCTCTTACGAATGAGTTTTTTTTTTTAAACGATATGAAACTAGACACCATTGAGATGGTAACCATCTGAAAGGGCCCCGCTTAAATAATGGACAATAGGATAAAAAGATTTTCAGAGAAATTTGCGTTGACCTTGACCTATAACTTTCCAGCTGGTAAAGAACTTTATATTCAATCTCAATACCCCTTACATACAGACGTTTTTGTTCAATCTGAGCAAGATTAAGCAAATGACTAAAACTGATTATAAAGAGACCCGCTATGACCTTCACATTGACTTGGTTCAGGGTCACTGCACGCCATTAATTAAACAGCTCTGTTTAGGTAAAGTACGAGTCAAAAAGGGCTTAGAGAGTATAAATGCTCATAATAAAGGATTTCTGCATGGTCTGAAATGACATTAAACTACAAACATCATTCAAGATCACTTCATGGCGCCATGTGGGTGAAGTTCAGTACCCGCAACGTTATTTTGTACAATCCTATCGTATTGTGTATCAATCCTATCTTATCGTGCGTGTATACTGTTTTATCGTGCGTTAATCCTATCCTATAGACTAAGTGCATAAATCCTATCAGGTTTATCGTTCAATTTTAACATTTTTTCCGCTTATCCTATCGTGTTAATCGTTCCGTTCCTTTTCATAAGCAAGTATATTTATTTCAAAGTTAGAAGTCGTTCAGTGCGCCGTATACGAAAATTAATCGAACAAAAAATGTAAAATCCTATCCTAATTTCTTAATTCTTTAGATCAAAATTAACCAATATTACATGTAAATCATATCTGTACGCAGTAGAAAAGAAAAATTAATATAAACTATCGAAGTTAACATATATTCCTGACTGTATACCTATGAATATATTAAATCGTACGCGGAGTGTATACCTGCGTAAACATTAACTTGTATGTAATGTAATTCGTTTTTATGCGTCATTTTTTACAGAAACAAAAGTATTTGTGATATGATTTATATTTACATAAAACAAGAAGTGCATTTTAATTGAACCTGCTTTATTTTCCGTATGATATTTGATCCCGGGTTGAAATGTTCTCGGCGATCGACTTGGGTGTGCTGAAACAATATTAACAAATTGTACGCGGAATGTGTATCTACGTAAATCCTTCGAAAATACTTATTTATAATTGTTTGTAATATAATTTGTTTTTAATGCAGCATTTTTTCATACAGAAAAAAATGCATTTATGATGGATTTTATTTTTATTTAGAACAATAGTTGTATTTTACATGTAATTGAACCCGCTATTTTTCGTGTGATTCGATCTTGGGCCGAAATATTTGGCGGCAATTGGGTAGAATGTTCGGTATTGAAACAAATGTTAACAAAACAGATAATTTATTGATCAGTTAAGTCATAATGTTTGTTAAAAATTTTAACTACTAGAGTCATTTTTGTACAATATATAAACAGAGACACAAATAACAGAGATTGGCAACTGATCGAAATCTCGCGGTCCTTATTGTTCGTTATTTTCAGATCTCGGATTGTTCGAGATCTAAGATGGCGGTTACCGACAATGTAAACAAAAGTTACCGTTATTAATTCTTCGTGAAAATACCCATAATTGGAGCATGATATTTTGTTTTCAGTCCCTTAATTAAGACGCTAATTTATACATTATTTATGGTCTAGCATCGTGCAGAACCGTTATAATTGGTTTGTAATTTGTGTTTAATTGGCCTATTATTTGGCTTCGATGTTCGATCATGCACTATAAAAAATTTTTATTATTAGGCCTAATCACACTTATTAATTTATATACATGCGATGACGCAGTTTTGACGAGATGTAGTTCTTTCCTTTGAAGTGTGAACTAAAGGGGCATCAATTAAGGTATGTTTAGATACTTTTTATTTTTTGGATACTCCGTTTTGTTTTTGTTAAATTTACGCAAAGTATAATTAATCTTGATCACTAAATCCATGAACGTCCACATGAGAACATGTCTAAGTCAGACTTTCTTTCCTGGGATGATGATATAGATCTTGATGCATTGCTGGGGGATTATACAGAGGACGATGACAACGCAGCGCAACACAAGAAACCCAAAAGAGATCCCCCTTCCGATGTCCAGTTTGCTGTCGAGTGCTGAAAACCATTGCCGGTTTCCGTGGCCATGTGACCAAAAAGCATGATCAACCCCATCACAAAGGTAATTATATATAAATTTATATATACTTATAAATTATATTTTATGGAAACTCTATTTCAAATTTTTTTTTTAAATTTTAATGCTCATATTAATTGTTCTTGTATCAAAATAAATTAATTTCATATTCATTTTATATCAATGGATAAACATTTGTAGAACTACATGTGTGCACCTAAATTATTTTTTAAAAGCATTTTACATCTGTTATAGCTCATCAACATAGGGTTACAAACACAGCTGAGAATCATATCATCAAGACCACCTCTACAGATGTTCAAAGCTCCATTACAGACATTTTCCCTGGTACTTTTGATTCTACTCTCAAGAGCATTGCCAAGGACCCAATCAACAAGTTGTTCAGTGAGAGTGAAGTCACTTTATTGTGTAGTTTAGTGTTGTGTCTATCTGAAGTTCACCAGTTTTTCCTGGACACTTTTGTGAGCATTTTCTCAGCAGGGAAGACTTTGTACAGTACCATGGGCAGAGAGTGCATGTTTCAGAAGCTTCATCAGACCACAGTGAGTTCAGATTTCACCCGTGGTTACATGCTGTTATTTTGGACTCTAACTTTTACAAATCAGGGTATTTGCAACTTTGTAAACATTCTGATGATGGATCTAATGGGGAACCTCATCAAGGAGCAAGTGGAATTGGCCCGAAAGAAAGCTGCATTGGAGAGCATCTCAGACAGTGACCAGAACATTTTGTTTTATGTGTGTGGATTCATTGCTCGTTCATTGAGGAAACGTTACATCATATCAAAGAGTGTTTGCCCTAAGAAGAAACAGTGTCTGGCAAAACCTGTGCTCAAGTCGAATGATATGATATGGATATATATCATACTATAGAAAAAAAGTATAGTGTTTTGTATGGACATGGTTTAATTTCAAACACAAAAACAAAATAGGAAGGGGTGTTAAAAGTTCACTACCCTTATCAAAACTGTAAAATGTATATACATGTAAAGTTACATATATACAGGATAAAGATACAGTACTACAGGTACAGAAAAAAATCTTATGTTTCAAATTACCTCAGAGGTTAAAGATATTTTAGAGAAAAAATGCTACCGAATCAGATATTTAAATTACATTTTGGGTTAATTAATGCACAAATTTTGAAACTATGTTTGAGAAAGGCACGAGTTCATGATTTACACAATAAAACCAGGAATATACCAAAAAACTTGTGTTCTGGCAAGTATTCATCGGTATATGATGATCCCAAAATTTATAATATTTGTTTATCGGAGCAATAATAGTAAATAATACAAAAAGTAAATTAATAATGCAGGAGGTTCACAGTTGTTCCATATCCCGAGTTCTTGTTCATACAGTCAACATTGTCTCTTGGGTAATTAAATTGATACTACAAGAAGTTCACTGTTGTTCACTGTCCAGAGAGTTACCGTTGTCTCTTGGGCAATTTATGATTATCAATGGCAGACTGGTTTTCCTTGTCACGGATAATATTACCTCCTTTTGGGGCTAGCGCTTGTGATCTTATGGCCAGTAGCTGGGTCATTGTATTTCGAACATCATAAACTGTCGGATTTTGGTTGGCTCCTCCTTTGTGTCTCAAATGTCCAAAATACTGTTCCAGGGGGTCTTGGTTGAAATTGTGGGTAAGCACAAACTCTGCTCCTTCTTCTAACATAATTTTAACACATTTGATAATGGACAGGACAGATATCTCCAGATATCTCTTGTGCGAATGCGAGTTGCTGAAACAGTTTCTTGTAGTTTTCAGGAGATGTGGTACATCGGATATGAAGTAGATGTTCCTTGTGCTATCATAGGGGTTTGGAGTTGAGGAGACTGTTTCCTCATACGCAGGAAGCTTATGTAGATTGAAATATTCTCATTTGCCGAAGCACCGTCACAAGTGAAAAATAGCACTTTAAGGCCCACGTCAACTTCCACTATGGATACTGCTTTCCAAATGATTGGATACAGGAAATCTGCTGTGATGCTGTTGGTTGCAAATCCAGATGCTAGTGGGAATTTCAACGAAGTAGCCACTCCCCTCACCATGATAACAAGCATGCCTTTGGCAAGTTCCGAAGAGGAATTGGTGGTCGCTTTCTCCAGCTCCAGTAGCTCGTTGCCAACAACATCCAAGTTGCAATATCCGATTAGTTCACCAGTATGTTTGTCATACACCAGATCCTGTTTAATTTTAATTTCATCAAAAGAATCCCTGTATAGGTTTTAAAAGTTCTTCCAGCATTCCTCATTTTGCCGCTTCTTCATTGAGCACTTTCACAACATCAGGTTGAAATCCCAGTGCACTTTTTGTAAAATTAGAGTAGTCAAATAAAGTTCTAGCACTTGGTAATTTAATGAAGCTTGTGTCCCTCACAGAGTTGTATGCTTTAGCACTTTTACTTCGTATATACAAACACCACCTGATGATCATATGATGCCAACGCATTCCATTTCTTCCAGAACTGGCGTACTTGCACTGTTGGTCCCAAAAAAGGCGCTGGAAACAGTTCTCATCGGGAAATGATCTTTCCACATCTTCTCTACAAACAGCCATGAAGTCTTTCATCTCACTGCTCTCAGAGTCCTGAAGTTGCACGCCTTTGGTGTCTATTTCCTTTTCACGTTTTCGTCGAAGTTTGGACAGCTCACTGTTAAGAGACTTCATTTCCATTCTCTGCTGGTCAAGTTTGGTGAGGAGGTTCTCCCGGGGCATCACCTTGTGCGCAGTCCTTGCGTGCACGAAGTTCTTAGATGGTCTATCTTTCCGCTCATTTTCTCGAAATCTTCTTTTTTGGAGATTACGTCGTACATCTTGACATGGCTTGCACCTACTTCCTAACACAAGCATAGCACAGTTTTTTGCTCGAATACATGAGTGGTAGGAAACATTCCCTTTTAATGCACAAAAGTCTCCCTCGCGAAAAGCAACAATGTCTGATGAATTTCATGTTGTTATTTCAGTGTTCACTGATGCAAGGGTCTGAAGATCTTCATCTGGATTCCCAAAACAAACAGAAAATGTGCTAAGTCTCCTCATGAGTAGCTCCACAGATTTTGCTGAAGGGAACGAAAGGGGCATTCCATCCCAGCATGGATGGTTCCTTCTAATCTCTTGTCGATGAACAAAAATACTGGCCGAGAGTTCTGAATTGATGCACACACAAAACTTGACACTTGTCTTTCCGGGTATAGTGTTGTACAGCTCCTTGATTTGAATGGAATGGACACTAATGTCAATAACAAAGTTTATGCTAATAAAACTGTTGCTAGAAATCTCTGCTGCTAGGTGTTGGATTGGAGTTGACTCTGTTTCTACTTCAACTTGATCACCAATTTCTTGGCCATGGAATTCAGGTTCCTCAATGCCCGTAACATTGTTACTATGGTCCAACGTTGAGCGATCACTAAATGAAATGTCAGCAGTAGCATCAAAAGTGTCATTCTCACTTTCACAGTCCTGTGTTTCAAGAGGATTTCTCTGGCTGGCATTAAGGCTGGGTTCCTCGTTGTTACTTGAAACACTATAACTATGGTCCATTGTCAAGCAATCACCAACTGAAATGTCAGCAGTAGCATCAAGAGTGTCATCCTCACTTTCACAGTTCTGTGTTTCAGAAGGATTTCTCTGGCTGGCATGAAGGCTAGGTTCCTCTTTGTTACTTGGAACACTATAACTATGGTCCATTGTCAAGCAATCACCAACTGAAATGTCAGCAGTAGCATCCAAAGTGTCATCCTCACTTTCACAGTCCTGTGTTTCAAGAGGATTCCTCTGGCTGGCATGGTCAATTGCTGATAAATGTTCAAGAACTGGTTCACCCTCCCTAGGTTTTTTTCTCCAGCGGTACTTCTTCAACTGCTGCATCGAAGATCTTCTTTTCCTTGGCATTCTAAATTATGAAAAATAAAATCATTATTTATTCTTAATGAAGAAATGTTCTGTTTCGCATCTGGCCACTAATAACATTTAATCATTTGTGATTTTTATAGTAAAATATTTTAATAACCATTATTTTAAAATGGGCACCATCTTCAAAATCTGCAATATTATAATACCCCACTTAAAAAGTAAAATTAACAATCCAAGGTCCAAAACCTATCAACTGGAGTCTATACATCACCACTATTTAATTTAAAACTGTTTGCTTTAGTTAAAAAAAAGTTTTTCAGATCGGGAGGAAGGAGGAGGGGAGGCATTTTTCAAAAATCAGTCTACACAACAGCAAATTTCATTAAATAATAGATAAATCTAAATATTTATGCCTAAAACATTTTAAATTTAAGTATTTGTGTCATTAAAAGTCTTTTAAAACCATTAATACAAAAAGTTTTTCAGACAGGGGAGGAAGGAGGGGAGACCATTTTCTAAAATCAACCTACATAATAACATGATTTTTGATCATCAGCAAAAGTCATTAAAAACTGCCAAAACTAAATATTAATGCCTAAAACCTATGCACAACAGTTTAAATTTAAGTATTTTTGTCATTAAAAGTCGTTTAAACCATTAATAAAAAAGTTTTTCAGACAGGGAAGGAAGGAGGGGAGGCCATTTTCTAAAATCAATCTACACAATAACATGATTTTTGATCATCAGCAAAACTCTTTAAAAATTGCCAAAAACTAAATATTAATGCCTAAAACCTATGCACAACAGTTTAAATTTAAGTGTTTTTGTCATTAAAAGTCGTTTAAAGTTTTTCGAAAAGGCAAGGGGGTTGTTTTCCTAAAAAAGTCGTAAAATTGTCAATGTGAGTAGATCTAAAAGACACATAATGCGTGTTTTTATTTCCCAATAATACTTTAAGTCAGTATTAAAGCTACCGCTTAACCCATAAAATTTACATACGAGCCTATGGGTCACTGAACTTGTTGTTATAATCAGATAAATATGTTCACACAAGACACGCCAGGGGCTATAGTATCAACGCTCTACTAACTATAGCTTTGTTTTACAGTTAATCGCCCATTACAATACATGAAACATAACTCTGCATGATGATAAATAGCCTAATTATCGATTTACCTGCCTTTAAGCTGGATTTAAACAGCGGGTGGTTTGTTAAATTTCGTTATCTTATCTCGAAATCAATAAAATTCAAGATGGCGCTGGATAAAAATGGCGATCTCGCGATCTCTTGGGGACCGAGGGATTTCACGGTCGAAGTTAAAGAAAATCAAGAAGTTGCTAATCTCTGTTGTTTATGTCTCTGATATAAACGATGCAGCGATGATTAACAACTCAGCATTTGTTAATAACAAGAAATTCCACGTATATCTTGATTCGTACGTGTTCTTTCTCAAATTCTGCTATTATCAGGTTAATCGTAAGGATCGTTTAACGCAATTATACGTTTATTATGAACACCGTTTATCTTTTCTTATCGTGTATCAATCCTATCGTATTGTGTGTGTATACTGTTCTATCGTGCGTTAATCATATCCTATCGTGCGTGAATCTTATCCTATCGTTTATCTTGTAAAAAAAAAAACAATGCGGGTACTGAATGAGTCAGACTGGCGTAAAGGGAGAAAAGATATACTCCAGACAAGGATTTTTCATGTAATTCTGCTATGACCTTCACATTTGGCCCTGAAAACTAGTTCAATGTCACTACACACATCCTTTACTCAAAGGCTCTGTTTATGTGCAGTATGAGCCAAATAGTACTAAGTGGAAAGTATATATGCTCTGAAAAAAAGAATTTTGCATGGTGTGATATGACCTTGACCTACAAACTTCATTCTAGGTCACTGCATACCCTTTACACAAAGGCATCCTATGGGTGAAGTATGAGCCACATTGAGCCAAGGGGATAGAAAAATATTACCCGGACAAGCGATCTTGGTCGGACAGACGGACGGAAAGACGGACGGACAGACTGATCACTATAAGGCGATGATCACTATAGTGCACTTATCTTATAAATAAATATGAACTTTTTTACGCAAAGTCATTCTTAAAAAATACAATCATTCTATTTTAAATTATATTTAGCCCACATTCCATTAAAGCAACTGTAAGGAAAATTATTATTTGTCTTGTCGGGGTTTTTTTTTTTATACATTGCGTGCTTCAATGGAAGCGATATACAAAGGCCAATGCCCAATATATCCATTATAGGAGCGGACGAATCGGTTAGCTGGTCGAAGTTGTTCCCTTAGTGTTATCGTTTTTAATTAAGACCGTCACATAAACAACCTTTTCGAGAATAAATTCTTGTTCTTTTTGTCAGCATACCATTTTCCGGAGCTATTAAGGGGGTCAAGCCTAATGCGGACTCAGGCAGTCTTTCTCGACTGGTGTCGAATCAGTAAGAGATTTAGACAAGATGAAAACGCTGTACACGTAAAGTGGTGACACTGATGATATTTAGATATAATTTAAAAATATTGTATATTGTATTATTATATTATTTTATTTTATACCAATTATATGATATCATGTAGTTGATGACACTGTTATATTTAGGAGTCAATCATTGATGAATTATGTAAGAAAAGCTGTAGCTGTAGCTGTAGCTTTCTTTATAAAGAATTGTTGAAGGAAGGTTTACCATACAATGAATTTAGTAAATAAAAAAGCAGGAATTGTTTGAAATGGTACACTTTGTGTAGGTGTAGGCTATTTGAAAATGTTTGGTTTGAACATATTTTATTGTACATGTATAAACATGTACAAACATAGCTCGAAAACAATTTCTTACCCCTTTTTAGGTTCTTACCATATATTACAATTTATAACTGTAACTGTCTGTATAATAGTTTAGTATTGAAAGTACATCAAAATGCATATTTATCAAAATGGTTAGATTATTGAACAAATGTACATGTATTTATAAACAATTTAATTGGAATTTAGTTCTAGGCAGTAATTCATTGTAATTAAGATAATCTACCACAGTCTCTGTTAAACCGTTGAACATGCAGATAACAAAAATACGTTGGTTTAAATTGATAGTTAGTGATTCATCGCCCCACAAAAGTAAAAGACATTCGATTATGTTAAATTTAAGAGGTTTGATGCATGTAACAGTTCATTTCGTGCATTGCTATATTTCTTACATCAAAAAATAATGTTTTATTCATTTCATGTAAATTATACATTTTTTGATATGTATAACGGGGCGCTCTCTCCCGTACAGGACTAATACTGGGCTAACCTTGAGCTTATTCTTTTTTGGACCCAGCCTCTTGAAACCTCCAACAAGCCAACACGCGTTTTAGTTTTCAGACTTTTATCTAGAATTTATAAATTACATGGAATATACTTTTACATGAGTTTGGTAAGCATCAGCACAGAAGGTCTGATTCCAACTGACGATAGTTTACAATTTAAAATCATAACAATGGAATAACACAATGAAGGATTAACATAATGAGTACAGATATAATGAAATCAATTAACAAACAACCATTGAGTAACTCATGACATTTTAGCAGCGTTTTCACAAAAGGATTAAGATGAAGTGTCAATAAACATAAACAGAAGTAAATTAAAAGATTAACTGTCCATCTCTGTGCCTCAGGTGGGTTTAAGACGGTGCGTAATTTAGAACATTTTTAAAAACAGTTGTCGAAAAAGGGAAAAGTTGTCAATTAACACAAGTCCGAAAAATTTATGTTACACAATAATTAAAAATAGTCCAAATGATGGAATTTCACACCGTGATATATGTATTGTAATAATGGTAATTTTATTTATTTTTTTTTTTTGTTCAAGAAATTAATCAATTAACACAAAGTCTAGACAAACAGGAGAAAGATTGCGACGGATGTCCTCCGGCAGGTACTGTATATGTAACACTTAGATCATATTAAGTAAAATTGACGCGATTAAAAAGGAGCGGAGAGAGCGAAGCGACCAGGCCCCTTCTTAATCGCGTAAATTTTATTTATTGTGATCTACCTTTCTTAGAACCTAACACCCTTTTTCATTGGCTAATCAAAAGTTCTGCGCCAATCAGATATTATCTCTCTTTCGTTTACGACTCTCTTAGCTGTCAATCAAAATGTGACGTCGCTCTGAATTCTTAACGATTAAGAACATCACTAAATTGAATATTTAGCGACTGCTGATTGGATGAAAAAGTGTGCTATGTTCTAATTGTCACTGCTTTTTACTTAAGAACTAAAGAACTTACGATAAAGTCGTAAATATTTTCAGTTTTGTAGATTGATCTATAATGAACAAACTTTATGTAAATCCATTTGTTTACAACTATTTCAATTCCCAGAACTTTTGATCAGCCAATGAAAATGTGGGTTATTTGCGCTTCACTCCCTCCGCCCCCTTCTTAATCGCGTAAATTTTACTTAATATGATCTAACTATTACCTAAAATCAAGGCGTTGACAGCTTAAGAGGTATGGTATGACATTTACACGTGACGTTTAAAATTCTCAAGTTTGGCTTATTCTTAACCGTTTATATATTGTTATGGATAAGTTTAGTTGAAGAACAATAAAATACGATATCAGATTTTCAAACAAGAGGCCCATGGGCCACATCGCTCACCTGAGGAACAATAGGTTATGATAAAATCAGCTTAATTTAGTCATAATAAAAACTATCTGGACAATGTAGTATAATATACATGTAGATCCTGTTTAAATAAAAATCATTTTTTTCCACTGGATATTCTTATGTTTATTATCATTAGTCCCTTTTCTAACAGGATGATTTTATACTAATATCACATGTTGAGCATTGCAGCTCTCAAAAAGATCCTAAACAATTGTTTATAAATGGGATATAAACCTGCATCAAACTCTGAACCCCTTGTGAGACCCAATCGTCCACGAATCATCCAGAAGCCAAAATCTAGACAATATTAAATAATCACCTGGCTGATTAGTTTCTGAGAAGAAGATTTTTAAAGATTTTCTCTTAATATTCCTATGTAAAATTTCCACCCCTATTGTGGCCCCACTCTATCACCCAGGAATCATGATTTTCACAACTGTGAATCTAAACTACCTGAGGATGTTTCCACATAAGTTTCAGCTTTCCTGGCCTAACGGTTTTTGAGAAGAAGATTTTTAAAGATTTACTCTATATATTCCTATGTAAAACGTTGACCCCCCATTGTGGCCCCATCCTACCCCTGGGGGTCTTGATTTTCACAACTTTGAATCTACACTACCTGAGGATGCTTCCACATAAGTTTCAGCTTTCATGGCCAAATGGTTCTTGAGCAGAAGATTTTTAAAGATTTACTCTATATATTCCTATGTAAAAAGTCGACCCCCCATTTTGGCCCCACCCTACCCCCGGGGGTCATGATTTTCACAACTTGAATCTACACTACCTGAGGATGCTTCCACACACGTTTCAGCTTTCCTGGCCTAACGGTTTTTTAAAAGAAGATTTTTAAAGATTTACTCTTTATATTCCTATGTAAAAAGTTGACCCCCCATTGTGGCCCCACCCTACCCCCGGGGGTCATGATTTTCACAACTTTGAATCTAAACTACCTGAGGATGTTTCCACATAAGTTTCAGCTTTCCTGGCCTAACGGTTTTTGAGTAGAAGATTTTTAAAGATTTACTCTATATATATTCCTATGTAAAAAGTCGACCCCCCATTGTGGCCCCACCCTACCCCCGGGGGTCATGATTTTCACAACTTTGAATCTACACTACCTGAGGATGCTTCCACATAAGTTTCAGCTTTCCTGGCCTAACGGATTTTGAGAAGAAGATTTTTAAAGATTTACTCTATATATTCCTATGTAAAAAGTCGACCCCCCATTGTGGCCCCATCCTACCCCCGGGGGTCTTGATTTTCACAACTTTGAATTTACACTACCTGAGGATGCTTCCACATACGTTTCAGCTTTCCTGGCCTAACGGTTTTTGAGAAGAAGATTTTTAAAGATTTACTCTATATATTCCTATGTAAAAAGTCGACCCCCATTGTGGCCCCATCCTACTCCCGGGGGTCTTGATTTTCACAACTTTGAATCTACACTACCTGAGGATGCTTCCACATAAGTTTCAGCTTTCCTGGTCCAACGGTTTTTTAGAAGAAGATTTTTAAAGATTTACTCTATATATTCCTATGTAAAAAGTTGACCCCAATTGTGGCCCCACCCTACCCCCAGGGGTCATGATTTTCACAACTTTGAATCTACACTACCTGAGGATGCTTCCACATACGTTTCAGCTTTCCTGGCCTAACGGTTTGTGAGGAGAAGACTTTAAAAGATTTATTCTATATATTCCTATGTAAAAAGTTGACCCCCCAATGTGGCCCCACCCTACCCCCGGGGGTCTTGATTTTTTTACAACTTTGAATCTACACTACCTGAGGAAGCTTCCACATAAGTTTCAGCTTTCCTGGTCGAACGGTTTTTTTAGAAGATTTTTAAAGATTTACTCTATATATTCCTATGTAAAAAGTCGACCCCCCATTGTGGCCCCACCCTGCCCCCGGGGGTCATGATTTTCACAACTTTGAATCTAAACTACCTGAGGATGCTTCCACACAAGTTTCATCTTTCCTGGCCTAACGGTTTTTTAGAAGAAGATTTTTAAAGATTTACTCTATATATTCCTATGTAAAAAGTCGACCCCCCATTGTGGCCCCATCCTACCCCCGGGAGTCATGATTTTCACAACTTTGAATCTACACTACCTGAGGATGCTTCCACATAAGTTTCAGCTTTCCTGGCCTAACGGTTTTTGAGAAGAAGATTTTTAAAGATTTACTCTATATATTCCTATGTAAAAAGTCGACCCCCCATTGTGGCCCCATCCTAACCCTGGGGGTCATGATTTTCACAACTTTGAATCTACACTACCTGAGGATGCTTCCACATAAGTTTCAGCTTTCCTGGCCAAATGGTTCTTGAGAAGAAGATTTTTGAAAATTTCTCGAAAATTTTCATTAATTCCTAATTATCTCCCCTTGTAAGAGGGTTTGGTACTTAATTTTCACAACTTTGAATCCCCTTAATCTAAGGATGCTATGTGCCAAGTTTGGTTGAAATTGGCCCAGTGGTTCTTGAGAAGATGTTGAAAATGTGAAAAGTTTACAGACGGACAGACGGACAGACGGACAGCCAGACAGACGGACAGACGGACGACAGACAAAATGTGATCAGAATAGCTCACTTGAGCTTTCAGCTCAGGTGAGCTAAAAAGAACTATAATTTATTTTTGACATTTATATGCATTCATGGCGCAAGATACATGCATTTGAAGACCTACATTTTAACATAGGTGAGGCGTGATTTGGAATACAAGTATCAATTTTAAATTATCCCCCTCTTGCAATTGACTGGGTCAACACGATGGCTGTCCGTGAAGTTCTCGCTGAAGAGTTTGATGAACTTGATCAGAAGCTAGAGAAAGAACTGCCTTTGTCCATTTGTGTATGTATGCCTTACCTCTGAGTTACGGACACTCATATGTTTAATTATCAAAATGAACTTAAAAGATCTATTATTGGGCTATGGGCCATTGTAATTCAATTCAACTGCTGCGCATTCATGTACTATATTATATCATCTATTGCAATGAAATTTTCTCTACACTAAAGAAAGAATAGAGCAAACTTCGGCTAATTGGCATCTTTTGTCCTATAGTGTGGCTTTTTAATTTATCCATTTGATTGTGAAATGAATTGGGTCCACTGTCCTTACAGAAATAATGTAGAAAATGAAACATTCTATATCAAATCATGGGAAAAGAACTGTGAAATCATTTAAATTCGTGGGAGCCAATTTTCGTGAATTTTGGATTTTTTGCTTATTCGTGGTGATGTAATTTCGTGGATGCATCGGTTTTCAGGTTAAGTAATAAAACTAACTCCATCAAAATATATTTTCGTCGAGGATGTAAATTCGAGGGGGAAGGCTACCCACGAATACCACGAAAATTGAGCCACCGCGAATTCTAATGATTCCACAGTAACCTATATTCAGTTTGATAGCATTTTAAAGGGAAGGTCAAGAGCTTGTTTGATGCCTTTTTTTTAGAGAGATTGTAGGCATTCTATATACATTGTATATTTTATTAGCCAAAAATGGAGAAAACTTTGAAATTTCTTACTTATTTCCTTCATATTACATAGACATTGACAGTTAAAACGTGATTTATTTTTGTGTTCTCCAATAAATTAAGCCATGGTACACCCTATGAAACATCATTGAAATAACTTAAATCCTGAATTTCGTGAACCTTTAGGCATCTTTTAATTACAAGATCTTGACCTTAAGGAGGTTGTTATACTTCATCGGTGGTAAATTTTCTAAAGCCTGACTTTATACTTGTCAAATGTAATATATCTTTAACCTTGCAACAAGTCCTCGAGTTCTAAGAAAGCATTTTCTAAGATTCGATACTTTTCAAACTTTGGCTATTACTGATTCTTGGGTGATCATATATCTTAAGTTTAAAAAAGCCGGAAAAATAACACAGAGATGAATGTAGTTAAGATCTGGTAAATTTTGCTGCTTACTGGACCCATTTCTTTAGAGTGTATTTTAAATGCTTTGTAACAAACTTTAATATTAATGCTTTACTAATTATGACGTCATAGTTGAATTTTAAATCTTTTTAAACGTACTTTACAACTTAATATGACGGATAATTATGTCAGTGCCAAGGTGGCTTTCGTAAAAATCCATAAATACCAAATGATAGATTATTGTCTGAAGAGTTTATAACCACCTTTTTCTTAGTGTATCTCATCTGACAGGCGATATTTACCTTTACAAATTAGGGAAAAAGTAATTCCCATCGGAGAAATCATTTTCCTACAGGAAATATTGAAAATCCTTTAAGATTTTCTAAAAATTCTACGGGAATTATATTTTCCACAGGAGACAAGTGTTTCCTAAAGGAATGTAATTCAGATATGTAGTTTTTCTATAGGAAATTATGATTTCCTATCGGATTTTAAAATCCTATGGGAGTTTTGTTCAAATTCTATCGGAATTTAATTTCCTATAGGAAGTTCCTTTTGTTCGGTAAGAAATTAAAATATCCTATAAAAATTGTTTTTCCTCTTGGATTTTTTTTCCTGTAGGAATTTAATTATCAAATGTAAATATCTTCCTGACAGGTGAGGTACTTCAATAACAAAAGTAGTTACAAACTCTTTAAGCAATGGTGTATCATAGGACATATTTGAATTTTTCGATACACGTACCATAGACGGGTGCAAAAATGCCACCTTGGCGTTGGCATAAATATCCGGCACTGTGTTAAAAGCTTGATCTGAAAGACAATCCTTTTGTGAAATGTGCATTTATATTTCTGTAGTTTTTAATGATTAAACCTGAGCTTTTCAAACATAACCTGGAAATAGGGAATAAATAAGGGAACAAAAGGGTCCAAAGAAAGAAATATGTAGAAATAATAAAATATCATAGTAAAATATATTGCAGACGGTTATGAACATGTGAAAAGATGAGAGTATGGAGAAGTTATTATTTGTATGAGAAAATTTATATAATTTATACCTTTTGGTATATATTTATTTGATAACACAAAACATTTAAACTGTTTGTGTACTTATAGTTGACAAAAAAGGATTGTTCCGTTGAACAATGTGGCCCACGGATCTTCCATTTAAGGATTAGCTTAGAAAAACTCAATATTGTTTTCTATCTAAGGCACTAGTCCATTTCCGGTTAATGAGAAGGAAGCACCTGTTGCCAGAGAAGATGGTGTTGGTGGACAGTTGGCCGGACATCTCTGTCCTACTCATCGTGGATAGACAGGTGTGTCTCAGTCTACAGCTCTATTATTTTTTATGCCCAAAAGTAAGCGGTTTAAAGGTAAACAAGGGCACCGCTAAGCGGAGCATCCCCTCGCGACATGACTTATTGTACGGGGGAATACGTTATTTAGGAAAATACATGTAAATTTATCAGATCAAAATAAATAAAGTATTTCTTTAAACCACTTTGAATACATACATGTAATATCTATTTAATCCCAATCCCCAAGCTTTGTGGTGTATAAATTGGGGGAGGGGGTTTACATAACAGTTTTCCTATTCCTAGCAGAAACTCAACACATATACTTTAAAGTTTAATAATTTAGATTCATTTAGTGACATTCATTTTTATATAAGCATACATAAACGATCCGTATACATTATGAAACGTCTCTGAAAATCAAGCGCTCTGGAGTCTGCTCTGATGGAAATTCTAGTTGCTAGTTGTCGTATTAAAATTAACCCATAGTATAGTAGATATATATGCTGTTATTATTAATATAAACCAATTTTTGCGTGATAAATGTGCAATATCTGTCAAAGTCTCTACTGAATTTTGGACTAGTTCTATTGTAAGTAATATGGGAAAATTTGTCCGAAAGTCGACTGCTTGTTTCGATGTAAATCGGCAGACTTAAATCTCTTGCCCGCTTCAACTTTTAACTATGGGCACTAGTCTAACACTCAAATGCTACAAAATGTTTTTTTTTACCTTTACTAGATTTAAATCCCAAAAAATGTCAAGTTGTTGATTTGAACTGTATACGGTAGCGATTAACTTCAAGTCGTACATAAAATTACCGGAAATGTCGATTGTCAAGTCGTACATAAAATTCATGTTTTTAACTTCATTTTTTACGATAATTAAAAAAAATACTTAATCAATTGATTTTGAAATCAACAGGGTTTGTCCTTTTACCATGCCAAAGAAGTGTACAAAGTTTGATGGATATTCATGAGAGGGTTTTCTTGGAATTTAGAAAATTGAAATGGAGTACACACACACACATACATACATACATACATACATACACACATACGAACACACACACGCACAGTAGCGATGCTATATCCCCTTCGCAACAAGTTGCGCGAGGGGATAATAATTATTTAAAAGGGCTAAGACAACCAAGTAGTGCAAATTCTAAATTATTAAAATGGTGACCCTTAGGGCAACAGTCGGCCCCAAGCAGGGGTTCAAAGTTTATGTAGAATTATATAGGGAAACCGTTTAAAAATTATCTCAAGAACTACAATGCTACAATTTGTGAGATTACTATGCAAGCATCCTCAGATAGTGTAGATTCTAAATTATTACAATCGTGACCACCAGGCCAATTCTGGGGCCCCAGGAGGGGTTCAAAGTTCACCATAGAAGATATAGAGAAAATGTTTCAAAATTTTTCTACTCAATAAATACAATGCTACAATGCTTAGGATTATTATGCAAGCATCCTCAGAAGGTGAATGCTCTAAATTGTTAAAACTGTAACATCCAGCCCAATACTGGGGCCCCAAGAGGGGTTCAAAGTTTAACAAATGTTTTGAAATCTGCTTCTCAAGAAATACAATGTTACATTAAGTTAATAATAAGGTTGGTCAGTTGATGCATTTTAGATCTTAGACCAAAAACATGGGCTTCTTTTTATGTATTTTTAATCTATTGCCAGATCATGGAATATAAGAGAGTTATTCAATGGTTTTAAAGAGTGTCATATATAAACATATCGAAATAGAATAGTTCAATATAACTATTTTTCAGGTTAGTGATGTGGTCCATGGGCCTTTTGTTTATCTTTAATAACAATTATTAAGATAGATCGTTACTCTTACCTTTTAATCAAAGCGTTCTGTTAAAGACAGTTGAAATGTATTTAATTTACATTTCTATCAGAACCAATAGTCTGGTCCTGATTTCTAAAAAGGGCGCTAGAAATACGTTTTAACGGCAACTAATTATTATTGGGCCTAGCATGGTTTTTATCATAATTAAAGTATGCTGAGTTTGAAACAAAATATGCTGGCCTTTATGAAAATGGAGTTAAAGGGTACCTGCAGTGCCGGTCAATTTTGATATTTTGAGATTTATGTGAAAAATATCATCCTGAAAATTTTACTGCGAACGCAAAAGTACTTTTCTAGATATTTGGGGAAAACCCGATTTCACACTTGAACTATTTTTTAATCAAGCTGATTTGGCATTGTTTTACCGAGATATAACTAGTTGTTTCTGTATTTTTATTTCCTTATCAACCCTGGATGACTAAATAATACTGTTGTTTAAGTTTAAACCAGTATTTTATCAAACAAAAAATGCCGAATTCGAAAAATTGTTTGATTCATGAATTAAATCAAATAGGTAATACCATTTGCAGATACCTTAACTGTCTATGTAGCAAAGAGCACTTTTGTTATAAGAAACATATTTTTGTATTTCTTTGTTTATACTGTCGTTCTTTTGGATGATTTTTCCATGACATAATTAATATTGATAATACATAAGTATTTTCTAAAAGGTTACGCGGGGTTTATTCCTCGTATGAGACAAAAAAAACAACTCTGTCACCCAATTATTCCTTAATATTGATTTCGTACCAATAAAAATCAAAATAGCATGCATATTGCAACAAACAAACACACGATCATAAACGGATCAGGGCTAGAGTCCACTGAGATGGCTGCATGATGAAGTCTGTCTCGTATTCCTTAGAAATGCGATAATGGAATTTCATTTTACACTTACTTACATCCTTTGCCATACTTTACAATCTATTCAGATTTCATAATGATTCGGTGTCAGTATAACAATTTACTAGTAGGCTAATGAAAAAATGACAATAACAAACCGTCAACCATCTCAAAAATACATAAAACGAAATACGAATTCAAAGCAGAGCAACAAGGACCTCCAAGATAGAGGTAGGATCAGGTGCCATGGAGGAGTCAGCATCCTCTGCTGACTGGTCACACCCGCGGTGTGCTCTTAGTCGTAATCGGGAAAAAACGGAAAAGTCCGTAGACAATAAGATAGTTAATTATGGTCTAACAATTAGTATGAAAAACGTCAGTCCGCATGCGTTGCTGACAAGGTCGTTGTATCGACCATAGAACTTACGAAAAGATGACTTCAAAAAAGACTGTTGATAGTCCTGTTTTATCATCTTGTTTGTCAGTAGCTTTCCTCGCCTTAGAAACTGTTCATACGAAAAGCATGCCCTGGCGTATCGAATTAACTGAGATACAAAATCGCCATATGCAGGTGATGAAGGTATATTGCTACATAAGTAAGGACAGTTGACTATAGAAAAATTGAAGTCACCACGTTTATCATCAAGTTTTGTTGTTAGGTTACCATCAATGTCCATTTCCAGTAAAATATCCAAATATATTTACATCTACCGAGTACGATTCCCTCTATAGCTTACGGAAACTTATCGACACACCCAGTTTATCGATTGGTCAAAATCTACAGCGACTGAAACTGACAGGAAATTGACAGGGCTGAAATCTACACGCCCCGTTTATCGATTGGTCGAAGAAAAATCACGGACTGCACGAAATTATCATGATGATTTTAGACTCAAATTCCCATAGTAGACGATTTGGCTGTTTCTTTTATCTAACCTTCTGATGTACATTAACAGTAATTTAGTTAATTTAACTTACTTTTTACAATTAATTCATTAATTTGTTAAACGAAAGATGTAAATATAAACATTAAAATGCTTTCTTTGATGATTCATACGGGTTTTGAAGATGGCGATCTTTGCAAAAATGTATTTTTTTCTGCAATGTCGCCATCTTCAAATCTCACATGAATCACTAAAGAAAGCATTTTATTGTTTAAATGAAACATATGACCCTCTAGATCAGTAATTGATGAATACATCCCAAATGACTTCATTGCTAATTTAAACAAAACAAGGGTAATTATTGATGCCACAGAGATACCCATAAACAAGTCCCACAGTGTTAATGCCAAGAGTGCTACATTTTCTGCTACAAAAACAAAAATACCGAAAGGTAATGGTTGGTTGTACACCACATAGAGCTGTTATTTTGGATGCTTACTGCGGTTCTGCAAGCGACAGGCAAATAATTGAAAGATCTGACTTGTTAAAAGACAAAGACAAATTCCAAGACCGATGGCTGACAGGGGTATCATGGTTCAGGATATGTTTGCCTCATAAATGTTCAAGTCAATACCCCTACAAAGTCAACTTGAGGCACAAGATGTTGTTAAAGACCGTAGATTAGCATCAAAGCGAATTTATATTGAAAGCATCATTGGCCTGGGAACGACATACACAATTCTAAAGAAAGAGCAAAGCAATATTGGGGTCCAGAATTATTTTCATTTGTTTTTCCATACTCAACTTTAGACCTTGCATTGTTGACAAATATTCTTAATAAAGGACTAAAACACCAATGAACAGTGGAATAAATTATTATTTAGCAGTACTGTAATCAGTTTTTTTAATTATGCATGTACTCTCCATATTTTCAATTGTTGTTTCATCTTTTAAGACGCTTTTTGCAGAAAATTAATATTTCATCTAGACAATCGTTGCATTTACACTTTTTGATACAGCAGTACCATTTCAAAACATCATTGATTTCAACAACAACAAAATTTAAGAAAGAGAATAACTTCTTGACTTAAACATAATTCTGTCAATGGTCAAATGTTCTCATTACAAAGTAAACACAACAATAATTGTTTAGTTATACAATACAATGTACTAGACTTGTCTAACTCTCTACACATGTTCTTTGGCTTGATACATATTAAATACATCAGGTTATAAATTTTCAGCAAGAAATTTTCTATATTTTCTTTACTATGACCAAATCAGCATTATAGTATCAAAATCAAAATATTTTGACAACTAAGTACAGTAGATCTTGCTAAAAAAAATTTTAAAACAATTGCTGATTTTTATCCACATATTATGGTAAATACCAAGCCCCTTTTGTTGTTTCTAGTATTTGTAAGAAGATTTTTCTGTATTCCTATAACCCCCCCAACTTTGTGGCCCTACTTTTCTCTAGGGAATCATGGTTTGATCAAACTTTAATCTGCACAACTTGTGCTTCCACACAAGTTACTGTTTTTTGGACTGAATGATTTTCCAAAAGATTTTTCTCTATATCTTCCTATCTAAAAATTTGATTTGAACATGATGATGATTTGAACAAACTTGAATCTACACTATATGAAGATGCTTCCACACAAGTTTAAGCTTCTCTGGTCAAATGGTTTCTAAGACGAGGCAAGTCACTGACAAACAAGTTGATAAAACAGGACTATCAACAGTCTCATTTGAAGTCATATTTTCGTAAGTTCTATGGTCGATACAACGACCTTGTCAGCAAATACAATCTTCCATTGGGTCGCATGCTGACTGACGTTTTTCATACTCATCTGATTGTTAGACCATAATTAATCACCTAATTGTCTACGGACTTTTCGGTCTTTTCCCGATTACGACAAAGAGCACACGGCGGGTGTGACCGGTCAGCAGAGGATGCTCACTCCTCCTAGGCACCTGATCCTACCTCCATCTTTTTGGAGGTCCGTGTTGCTCTGCTTTGAATTTGTAGTTCGTTTTATGGATTTTTGAGATAGTTGACGGATTGTTATTGTCATTTTTTCCATTTTGAAAAGAAGATTTTTATAGATTTTTTTCTATATTTTCTATATTGACCATAATTTTAAATAAATTAAATCTACACAACATGACGGAGCTTTTCTGGTTGAATGATTTTTGAGAAGATTTTTAAAGATTTCCTCTATATATTCTCAAAATTTACCCCCCACCCCCACCCTTGTGATCCGGCCCTACCCCCGGGGAACATGATTTGAACAAACTTGAATGTACACTATCTGAGGATGCTTCCACTCATAGAATTCATCATATCCAAAGTGTGCTCAGTCTTAAAAATTTAAAAATATGCTGGCTCCCACAAATGGCGTCAATAAGGTCAAATGACAACTCAAAATGGCTGATAACAAAATAATGTAATTTCTTCCTATATTTCTAAAATAGAAGAAAAGTGTGATACAAACAACTATTCGGTCTAGCAAAGTTTTTAATCATAAGTAAGGTGTGGTTAGTCAGGAATGATATGCTGTCTTTTAAGAAAAAAACGTTAATTATGTAAAAAATGGCGATTAATAATGATAGACATCTAGTGTCATATATTTATACTTAAGTTTCTTAAATGGAAAAAAGCGTGAAACAAACTATTATAACTCTGTTCAGCAAATCTTAAAATCATAAATAAGGCGTGCTTAGTCTGAAGAATTATACTGGTCTCAACAAAAACAGGTTTTTATGTCAAAATGGCGGACAACCAGAATTCATAAACCCCTTAGTTTTTTTTATTATAAATGGAATAAAGTATAAGACCAACAATGTTAATGCTGGTCCAGTAAAGTTTATCAACATAAAGAAGCCGTGCTGAGTCTGAGCAAATATGCTGGCTATGAGAACAATGGCGTTAATTAGGTCAAAATCGCGTTTTTCAAATTGGCCGACAACCTGATTTTCTAACTTTCGTTTTTACTTTTTTTTAATAGTGAAAAAATGAAACAAACACTTGTAGTCCGGTTAAACAAACTTAAGGTTTTATACATAATTAGGGCATGCTGAGTCAGAAGATACATGTATGTGCTAGCTTTTACAAAACTAGTGTTATCTAGGTCAAAATGGCATTTCAAAATGGCCAACAGCCAGATTTATATATTTTTCATAAGCCTTTCAGAGGGGTAAAATGTGCAAGTATCAAATTAAACAAATTTGCATCTGACAAATTAAATTGGACCATAAAAAAACTAAACCGCTAACAAAAATGTTAATCTTCTTCGTTTTATCTTATTTAGGCGTATTTGTTAATAAAACATTCTCTGTTCACGATTTTAATATCCTTCTTGTTCCTAAACCTTTCTGGGTTTTTTTTTTATTACACTGTATTGACGATATTTTCGATCTGCCGTAGAAATAGTTAAGAAGACGAGGAGCACCCTGTCAGTTTGTGAAATGCGACAAAATGCTGACAAAGAGGGGAATTTTTCTGCACTACACTGTGGAAAGGGCGTTTCAGGCTTAAAAGCATTCATATTTAACTTAAGACGCTCATATGATAACAGGTGCAATCGGCTACTTGGGAACAATGTACAACATTAAGAACTATTCTAGTGTCTGTCTCTGCCTCTAACTCCCATATAGCAAATAAATTTAACATATACATATAACTTCATAAGGACAGGAAAAGCTCGTGATTCAAAGTTTGTCCCAAATCAACATATCTTACAGATTTATATATAATAATAAGTATGCGCAATATGTATTGGTCAACCCTAAGAATTTTACTCTTTTCAACATAAGGGACAATTTATACCTTATATAAGGAACAATTTATTAAACTGTATCGTTATTTTTTTTAAAAGCCCTTAAGAAATATTAAATAAATTTGGCTATTCGCCAATTTGAATTGCCATTTTGACAAAAGTATAAAGTACAATACTCTCACATATTTTTCCTTTTATGAGCCCTTACGAGAGATCCCTTAAGACATATTAATTTAATTTGGCTATCTGCCTATTGGAATTGCCATTTTGACAAATTTATAAACTATAATACTCACACATTTCTTTTTCCTTTTACGAGCCCTTAAGAAAGATTAAAGCTGCATGGTCCGATTTTTTCGTTATTACAGCATCAAATAATTTTTCATACAAACCGGTTATCTCTGAAAGTTATGAACTTTCTCCTATTTACACCAACAGATTCGGTCTGCTTTCAAAGTTAGAAATATTCAAAGTGCATAACAAGAATAGAATTCCTGGGTCCCCCGCCGTTCAAGCAGTATACTAGTATACTGTACTGTGGAATCATTAAATTTTGTGGGGGCCAATTTTCGTGGATTGCTTAAATTTTACAGGTTCGTGGGGACGCGACCAAGGCTGATTTAAGAACTTAACCAAGGTATTAGTGGTATAAACATTTGGTATAAATTTCATGTAAATCCATCAAAATTTGTAGGCATGAGAGCGCTTACAAGGTCAATTTTTGGATAAAACGGAGTCATTATTGTGGTAAAAGTCCCATAACTCCAGCAAAAAGTATCGACCAATGCTAATTTTCAAACTTGACCAAGGTAATAGGTGTATAAACATTTGGTATAAATTTAATGAAAATCCGTCAAAATTTGTAGGCATGAGAGCGCTTACAAGGTCAATTTTTTGATAAAACGGAGTCATTATTGTGGTCAGAGTCCCATAACTCCAACAAAAAGTATCGACCAATGCTGATTTTCGAACTTGACCAAGGTAATAGGTGTATAAACATTTGGTATAAATGTAATGAAAATCAGTCAAAATTTGTAGGCATGAGAGCGCTTACAAAAAAGTGTGACGGACGGACGCACGGACACACGGACACACAGACCCACGGACCCACGGACCCACGGACGGACGGACCCACGGACACACGGACACACGGACCCACGGACGGACGCCCGGCATTTCTATGTCCCCGCTCCGCGTTGCGGCGGGGGACAAAAATAATTTCTCTTTTGGCAAACTAAATGTACACATGTCAATTTTAATTTGCCTGAATATTATGACTTTTATTTATAGCGATGTTAAACTCGTAATACAACCATACCGTTCTCGACGTCAGGGGCGAATTTTAACATGGGGCGAAATAACGCGATACTTTTTATGACGTTTGTTTTGTTAACAAATTTTGAACAATTTTTTTTATTGAAATTTGGCTTCATTAACCTGGAAAACTACTGAAATGTCTATTATTATACACACACTTAGCATAACCACCGTTTAAAGACGTACATAAAATTTGATATAAAATCGGACCAAGCAGCTTTAATGAAATGACTGTCCGTCATGTTTACCTATTTTACCCCTTTTTTAAGGATCAGCATATTTTTCGTACTCATCACACCTTAGATATGATAAAATACCAATTTGTGATATTGTTAATTCATAATTGAAAGCGAGGAATTAAAATTCGCGTTAAATCGCGAGAAGCACATCTCGCGAATTTTAAAATTTGAGACTCATGTCAAACTCGTGTAAACTATCAGAAATTCTGATAAAAATTCGGCGTTCGCGATTTGGAAATCAGTTGAATATCGGAATTATGTATCGCGTGTAGTAAGGAATCTACAGTAGTTTGTTTTCTCAACTTATAAGACTTTAAAAGAGTTGGACATTTTTACCGCCTTTTTGGCCTTATTAACGCCATATTTTCTCATGGCCAGCATATTTTTTCAGACTAAGCACGCCTTAACAATGCAAAAAAGATAAACTTTAGAACAAAAATTATGAAATTTAGCTGTCTGCCGTTTTTAATCGTTAATTTGACTTCATTATCGCCTTTTTGGGAAGGCTAGCATATTTTTCAGACTCAGTACACTGTAGGTATGATAACATATAATGCTGGACCAATTCATTATTGTTTGTCATTAATGAAGATACTTTAAGAGAAAAATATGAAGTTTGGTTGTCCGCCATTTTGACCATTTTGTCATTTTCCTGAAGGCCAGGCTGGCATATTTTGTCGGACTCAGCACACTTTGATTATGATAAAAAAACTATGCTGGGCCAAATAATTTGCCGTTAAAAGGGGTTTTTTCGACTTAATCGGACCAGACTATAAGAATAGTCAAACTAAAATATTCATTTTATATATATATCATAACTATTCCAGATGAAAGGTATTGTGCCATTTGCTGCGTGTTTCTGCAGAGGACCAGAATTTGCATCAAATCTGGACAATATGCTTCAGACTGCCTCAAGAGGGTTGTCTCCTCCTATGTTTTTCGTTGGTAAGTTAAACAATAAAAAAGGTTTTTTACAATATATTTTATATTATAACTTGTTTTGATTTCAGAAAGGTTAAGATATCAAGAAATGTTTCTCTAATTTAAACAAAATTATGACAGACGAGTAGAAAGTACTAAAACTAATCGAAAATGAATTGATTTATAATCTACATAATTCTGACATGTGATTCTATGCAACATTAGGTTTTCCTTTCAATATCTTGTTGCATACATACACACTATATATGTGATATGTACCCTGCTTAAGACAGAATATTGGCCGGTGTTTTTAGGTTGTACCAGTGACGTCATCGATGCCCTTACTGAGCGGTACAAAACAGCAAATACCTGTCCCTTCCGGAAAGACCACAGCAATGCGTTAGCGTATGCACTGCCTGCTGAAAACATTGTTCCTTTGTAAGCATTCATTTTCACATAGTGATGAAATTTTATATTTTTGTTTAGACTTATTATAGCAGTTCCCATAGTCTAAATCCGCGCTTCTAACCCATGGACGTGTTTATACAGCGGCCGGGTTTTTTCTGCTATTGAAATGTAGTAAAATGGTTTGAATGAATTTTCCATAAAGAAAATGAAATAAATATACAACGTATACGTAATTCATCAAGGTTGATTAGAACATAGTGTATGAATTGAGATATCGTAGCATTAGAATATATGAAAATGAATTACATTATATGATAATTTTACGACGCCTTGAAATTCTCACAAACGCCTTCACCGTTCATATATTTCGAGAACAGTAAGGTTTAATCATGATTGCATACTCTGTGATGATTGATTGATGAAAATAAAGGTTTCTGAAATTGATATGCCGGGAATAAATATATCAAGATACATTACCTACTAGAATGCAAAATGCGATTACTATTTGCATATACCGGTATATATGCATGATAATCTGCCGAACTATGAACTAGAACGTTGAAATATCCCTCCAATGCTAATACACATCGTACGCTCCTCTGCCTATGACAATTAACATTTCTCTCAAATCTAAGTTTGAATTTTTGTATGTACAATTATTTCAAAAATTTTTATTTACTGCGAAAACAAATCACAAACCGATTTCTTGACTTACAAAAACAAAGAAAAAAATTGAAATTCATCTTTATTCTATATAGTCCGGGATACATGCGATTTATGGAAGCTGGATAGTCAAGGAATAACCCATTAAATCTAACTTAATTCTTTAGATATGTTTAGCTATAATCTATTGTGTAGCATAAAAAAACTCAATATCTGAACTTTAAAATTTTAACATTTTCCTTATATCTTTTTACTATGCTCTTTGTCAAAAGGAGATAAACAAAGTCTTGAATGGCTACCAACATCCAACCCTCTTAATATTTAATGTTTTCCCATATCTTTATACAGAGCTCTTCTTTTTAAAGAGATTTATATACATGTAGAAAAAAATAACCAAGACCATCCAATCCCCTTAATGATTTAAATGATGCATATTTTACAATTTATGAGGGTTTTTTTTTCCAGAACGATGCCAGATGGATTCAGAGAAACCGAACTAAGTGAACGTCATTTGGAGGTTGTCATTAAATCATGGCCGTATTCCGAAGAAATGGACCAGTTAGCGAGCACAGAAAAATGGTTAAAATACCATTTAGCTAATTTTTCGACAGTGTGCATCGAAACAGATGATGGCCGGCCCGTGGCGTGGGAACTTCAGCAGGAGTATGGAGGCATTGGGATGCTGCATGTAGAACCTGAATATAGGAGAAACAAACTCGGAAGCATTGTCACGAGAACTTTGGCGGAAAAGTTGACAAAGGATGGCCAACTAGTGTTTGCATGTATCAATAGACAAAACGACCCTTCGATTGCATTTCACGAGAATAATGGTTTTGTCCGGCTGCCCTTCGACATTTCTTTTATTGGATATTTTTTCGAAACAAAATAATGAAGATTTTTCCATAACGTTTTCTTTTTGCAGAAAACTGCACAAACGTTACTTCAGTCCCAGAGCACATATATCAGATGGTTACCATAGTAATGTCATCGATTGATTATTATGGAAGGTATATCATCTCCGAAGAAGGAGAGTTCATCAAATTTTCCTCAAAGACTTCTCAGCAACTATTCATCATAGATGCTTGAAATTTTAACAAACTCTTCGTTAAGGCATGTCATACGCTGGAATTTATTGCTGTACTAATCGGACGTCAGGATTGTGGACTTTGCTTATTTTGTATATTCACATCAGAGCGGTGGTATTACTAGTGACCATTGGCTCACAGATATCTTGTTTTTTTCAGTGCATTTGTGATAAAGCTACAAGTCAAATTTCGTTTTATTTTTCAATAATTACATCATTGGCAAATTCTCTAAAATAGGAGTGTTCACTAGAAGTTGCTCTACACTGCGTGGTAATACACTTTAAAAATCGATATGTGTCAAATGACATACACTACTTTAGGTTCTTATTTTAAGCGAGTACATAATTCCACGATTCAACTGTTTTCCATCAAATCGCGAGAATATTAAATCGCGAACGCCGAATTTTTATCAGTATTATAGTTTACATGGGTCTGAAAAATTAAGGCGTGATTTAAAAATCCGCGAGGTGTGCTTCTCGCGAATATTAATTCCTCGCTTTTAATGTGGAATTTACAGTATTAAGGTACAAGCGGGGTTTGAAAAAAGAATTAAAAATATCAATAGTTTTAAATGTTATTTTAATAATTGGAAAATAATGCAATTCATAAATGTAATAAAGAATCATTTTTTTGGCTTTTATGGGGAAATAAATAATCATATAGCCCTATGGGCTTGATTGGTTTCGACCATAATGACCACCTCATAATACTTAAAGATTCTTGAAGTAATTTTACTGGGAAGCTAGACCTGCGAAATCTGGTGAACTCTTCCATTAAAATACCCTGATAAATTTGAGACAAGCAATCAATCAAAATCTTGCAGATGTGATGAAAAATATTGATGTTGTCCAAGATAAAGAATTTAAGTCATCCAATGGAGTTTTAAATGGTCTGGTGAAAAAACGTGTCAATGAAGACACATCAAAACCAACTCAACACACCATCTGATTGACAAAAGTGACCTAGATGCACTGAATAACCCAATCATATTGCGTTGGAGTGTTTATTTCAATCTGGCGATCTGTTTCCTATCTCGGGGCCAAGAAGTTCACCACCAACTGAAATTGGATTTATTTACATTTCATACTGATGAAAATGGTGAATATGCAATGATCAGACACGAAAATCAACAACAAAACCCCACCAGACCGGTCTTGAAATTGTAGAAATGAACGTTGATAAACGCATGTACGCAACAGGTACCGATACATGCCCAGTGAAAATGTTAAAATTACTGATTGAGAAAACTGATGAATCCGCCACCTCCCTCTTCAACAAATACACAAATGATGCAGTGTCGCTTCCAAACAGTACATCAAAATGGTTCATAAATGCCCCTCTACAAAAGAAAACCTTTTCAAATATCATGAAAGACATCTGCAGGGCAGCTGGGCTATCACAGATATATACAGGGCATTGTCTAAGGGCGACTGTCATACAACATTCAATGATGAAGGATACGAGACCAGACACATAATGTATATGTCCGATCATAAATACGAGGGGTCTCTGCGATCAGTTACAACCGAAAAGTGTCATCAACACAGAAATTATATTTCAGTAGTTCATTATCGAAAATGTTAAACACATCCACTACCAGTCCATGCAGCACAGTCACTGCAACAACAGACAGAGATAAACAAATGGCGGTTTCCGAATTTCCTCCATTTACCGGTAGGCCTTTTAATCCAGCTGATGATGTCTTACAATTCTTACCTGTTAATCAAACACAGTCGTCTGTTAACAATCTGGAAATGATCGATAACTCGAACCAAAGATCGTCCGTTTTTCAAACTTCCTCGTTTTCAAACTGCCACATTCACCTTCATAAGAACAATTGAGCCTGATCACTTCCATTGAAAAAGTGACAACATATGACTTGGAAAAAGAAGTCACTGTAGAGTACATATTATATAACATTTCCGTAAAATGGAGGTCTGATAAATGGTTTAAACTACAACTTATATCATCATAAAGCCATTTATCAGACCTCCATTTTACGGATACGTGTATTAATTGGAAACAGTATCAATACCAATACCGGTTTTTTTTTTAATCCTTGCGCTATTTTAAGAAATTTTGTTTTAAATTTAAAACGAGTTTTAAGATTTTGTACTTAATAAAAGAAATTATCTGAATTTCAATCAGAACCTTATTTCGAGTATTGTGACATTATAGAGAGTTATCCGTTGTGCATTTATCATCGCTTACTATGCAACGATCTATGGATTCATTTTTATACTAAATTTGATATAATGAAGGTTTGTTTATTTCAAAAACAATTTTACTTTTTTTTATTACCCTTTCCGTCGTCCACATATGTTCGGTACACTTTTACTTTTTTATTACCCTTTCTGTCGTCCATATATGTTCGGGGTACCATATATTTAGTACCTATTCCAGTTAACGCCATTTTAATCTTAAAATAGTAACAACCGGAAGGCACCTGGTAGCCATATCTGCATGTTATAGTGGACGGAGCATTGGATCATAGAGATAGATCGAGCTAAGTATCACTTGATGGACTCTTATGTTGATGACAGTGGTGCGTAAGCTGTGTGTGTGTTTGGGTTTACTCTGTGCTTTGCCAAGAACCTTTTAAAACCTGTCAATTTTCTTAAAATTAAATAAAAACAACAAAAGTATATCCACAGCAAAGGTCGGTACATTTGTACTTTTTGTGATTCCTTGACTTATATAGGAAGTAGCATCCATTTAGACATGCTAAATGATTTTTCAAATGCTATTGATGGTTATTGAAATCAAATTTGTTTTCTTTAACGTTGCACATTTTTGCACGATTTTTTTGAAAGTAAGTACATTGGTCAACACAGTAATTTGGTTTCAATCCAATTACCTGCCCTTGATATAGTCCATTTCTTTTTATACTTAATATATTATTTCATACATATTGTCATTAAGAAGGCAGATTGACATTGATATTCTCATAAGAAATATATTATGAATTTATTTGTCTCATTTTAGGACTTAAAGAGTGACACATCGATTGAATTTTTCGATAGAAGGTATATATATATATATATATATATATATATATATATATATATATATATATATATATATATATATATAATACATATACATGTAAACAATTTCTGTCTGATATTTTCATTTCATTTTTTTCTTCATTTTCATATGATTTTATTTGGTTCATTGTTATTATCTTTTATTTTTAGTTTATTTGCTTTGTCTTGTACCTTTTTCTTTGGTATTTCATTTTGCACAGCATTTATGGTAAAAATTCATATAACACTCACCTTTTTGCACCTATATAATCATGGTACCTACGTACTTGGGTGTTAGTGAAATTTATTCAAAGCACAAAGACCGTGCTTACTTTATGAAATGTCTACACCACGAAGTGTGCGACACATTGAAAGTTGATTATACCAAGGTGAACTGAGTAAGTCTATTGTATAAAGTCAACCGCATTCAGAAAGAGATAGAAAAACTTAAAAAATACACGAACAAAGAGAAATTGAACACTTATCTGAACAACATATTTGAATTACCTAAATCAAAAAAAAACCCAAGTGATGGAAGTGGATGTGAAGAAAAAAAATCGCATTCATCCAAGGAGAGAGGAGAGAAAGAAGATAATACAAGGCTGCAGGAGATAATATCTGAGCAGAGCATTGTGATTACTCATGTAAGGAGGGAAAATGCAGGTCTGAAAGACAGAATAAGGTCTTTTAATGTAAAAAATACAAACAGAAAAATAAAAAAACAAACAGAAAAAATAAAAAAATTAGAAAATCATAAAAAAAAATGAAGAAAAAAAGAAAATGTTCAAAAAAATGACAAAAGTGTACAGTGCAACAGTATAAAAAATGTAATTGCTGAGTTGAAAAAAGAAATTGATTTTTTATTGTCACAGAAAGAAAATTATAATTTTGATGATGATTTTGTACATAAAAAAAAAATGTTGATTTTAGGGAGAGTAGCAAAGGGAAGCCATACAATTTTAAATTAAGAAACTTATATTACAATTTTAGAAGCCGAAACATAGGTTTAGTTCATATTGGACCAATAATTCAATGTGTTTTAGATTTGTTCGATATCAATGTTGAAAATCTTCCCTCCAAAAGTACCGCAGCAATTTTAACAAGTGAAATGGGTGTTGTTTCAAGAAATCATATTAATGAAGAAATGAAAAACAATTGTAATATAACAATGCATAGAGATGCTACGACAAAAAAGGGGAAACATTATTATGGTATTCAATTCAATACTGGTGAGAAAGTTTTGACTGCAGGTGTGAGAGAGGTGTGTGATGGAAAGGGTGAGACTTATGTTGATATAACGAGAGAAATTATATCGGATATATCGCAGAAAGAGGGTGAGAGTGAGAATATTTTAAATAATGTTTCATGTTTTATGACTGACAGGAGTGCGACTGAGCAGAAAGTGAATGATATTTTAGCTAGAGATATTGATCATTCTGTACATTCTTTTAAATGTTCTGTTCACCCCCTTTTACAGTTTTCTGATGTATGCATTGAAGAGATTTTTAATATTGAGCAAGAGTTGTGTTTTAAATTTCCTGGTTATACCCATTCTTTAAAGAGCCTTTTATTTTGTTTCTTTTAAAATCTGTGTCAAAATTATTTTACAAAGATGGGACAGGTGATCCAAATATTTTATAGGTTTATATGAAAAACCATGGTGTGGAAAATATTCCCATTGTTAATATTAGAGGGAACCGTTTTAATGTTTTATTTTATAATGCTGCTGGTACTTTTTTTATGCACAAACATATATTGCAGTATTTTTATTCTTTGAAAAGTTCTTACTCTTTTATTCATAATTTTATTGTTTTATGCTTGCAAAACAAAACATTTTAACTCTGTTGAGAGCTCTGGGTGTTATTTGTAAAATTATTACTGAACCATATTTTGTAAAAGCTACCGAAGTTGGCAACATTTTACATATGGGAAGTGTATTCCAGAGACTTTTGTATGTTTTAGATTTATTTGTAGAAAACCCTATTTTAGCGTTGAATAACGAAGTTTCACTTTTTCGTGGTCCTTATTTTTATGACGATCTGACTTGTGTTTTTATAAAGCGTTTATGTTCTGTTTTAAAAAGCAAAGCTGCTAAACTGTTTCATGAATTTTTAAAAGGAGGGAAATATTTTAATGTTAATCAAGGTGATTTACCTGAATGTGAATCGTGTTCAACAAACAAAATTTGTTTAGAAAGACGTATGGGTCAATTTGATTTTAAACTTTAATCAGCTTTTACATCATCTGTAAACAACATAGAAAGTTGTATTTTATACTCAAACAACAAAACGGAAGATTGGCTTAGGGATAAAGATCCTAAAGAACAGGAAGATATTATCAACAGTGCCAGATCACAAAATAGGGTTTTTATGAAAAAGGACAGAGAAAAACAAGAAGAACTTTTTATAAAACAAACAAAGATTTTAGAAGAAAAAGAAAAAGAAGCGAGGAGAAAGAAGGAAAGGAAAGTGAATGAAATTGACAAAGCGATAGAAGACATGAGAAAAGTAGGGATATGGGAGAGTGAGGAAAAGATAAAGGAGGAGCTGGATAAATTGAAAACCAAAAAAGAGAAAATGGAAAGCATAAAAATCAAATCAACATCTATAAAAAAAGTGTTCAAGATAGACAAAAACTATAAAGAACTCTTACAGTTTTCATCAAAAGGAAAGGTTTATGACATAACAAAATTAATAACATTACGGAGAACTACACCAGAATACCAACCAAGCGATTTAGTTGGGAAGGGCATTATACATACATGGACAATGGAGAATGGGGAAAATAAAGATTACGAAAGAGAAATAAGAGGCTTCGAAAATTGTGTTTTCAAAGTAATTGAATATCAGATACGTCAAGTATTTCATCCTAACAATAAGGAGTTTACACTTGTTTCACAGAATCAATGCATTAAACTATGCATGGCACTTAATAACATTATGAATTTTGTAAAACATCTTTTAAATAAATATACAAGGGGCCCAAGGGCCTTTTAAACGGTAACTTGATAATAAAACAACACTCTAAAGGGTCCACCGAAGTAAATAATTAGAAGAAAACCCTCGAATAGAGAATATTTTTATAAAAATACTGTATATAATATGCATTTCTATATGGTTACCACGTATGGCTAAAACAGTAATTTTCAAGGCGTAAATAAAATCAGTATAAAAGCAGTTTCCCCTTCCAAAAATTATCAGTTAATCCCTATTAGAAGAATGCATGAAGAAAATTATTTTTTTTTAACAAATATTGTGAATTCTTTGCCATATGTGTAATGAATCTCTTCTCAGTCTGTTTCTCCTGGCAAATTTTATTTAAACTTTGTCCACAATTATATACTGTAACTTAGATTTTTTACTTTTTAGCTTATTTTTTATCATATCTTCCAAATTCTATGAAAATTAATGTTCATGATTTTCAAAAGGAGGGGTGGTGGTGTACAAAAAACAAAAGAAAATCACTTCCCACTCTTTGTAATAACTAATATTTTGATATATAATTACACATGTATCATTTTATACATCTATTTCAATAGACATCAGTAAACGTTTTATTATTTATCATGATGCATTCACTACTAATCATCATTGGTTGTATGTTTATGTGTTGTGCATGTTTTTAAATGTTATTTTTCATATAAATGTTTTTGGTGTAAGGTGTATTGCCTAAATGTTCAGTTAAATTTATTTTCATATAAATGTACAGTACTTCATATATGTAATTATTAATGAATTAGCCATATTCCTTAATTGCAAATATTATATGGATAATGGAAGTAATAAGAATAGGAATAATTTTTGAACTATAAATGATATTTTAGGCTGTTTACTTGAATTATAAAAATTAGTTGCTGATAAGAACAGGATTATAATTCTATAAATTATATTTCAGGTTGTGTACTGGGATGATAAAGAGAAGAAGGAAGGCAATGAGTTTGAACTGACAGAGAGAGAGAGATCAATGTTGACATACAAGAAGGAAATCTATTTATAAAAGGGTTTTTTTTTGCATTCACAGCTCTTTTGTTACCTTAATTTATTTACAGTATTTGTTTTCTTTTTTTTTATATATATATATAAAAGGTAATATATTTATAAATCTCTTATTTATTTTATTTCAGATACAACCAAACTGGATCACTGTTATTCAACATTTTGAAAAAGACTATAAGAACAGACAGTAAGAGTTATCTTTCATCTTATTCCTTTTCTTGGTTGGGAGAAAGTTAGAGTTATTGCCCTTTGGTACAATAAACTTTAATCTGCTATTAGTAATTATAGCAATTTAAATATTCATAACCAAGGAACCAATGAAATGTGTTTTATATTTAGCCATGTTTTGAAGGTCAAGACCTATTGGTGTTATTTTTAAAACTGAGTTCTCATTTTCTAATTTTAGGTGGAATAGCTATATTTACGAAAACATGAAGCAACTGATGGCTGTTCGTGCAGTATTTCCTGAAGAGTATGGTGAAATTGACGAGAAGCTAGAGAAAGAACTGCCTCTATCTATTTATGTATGTTTGTTTTAGTTTCATTATAATATACAATTAGCTTCTTTAAAATACTTTTTTTCAGGTATCGAATAAATAAGAAATGTATTTAAAGGAAACGTGCCCATTGGTAGTTGTAAATAACGGTATGCCTTAAGGTGGATCTCTACACCAATTAAGTGTAGGAGAGTTTTGTTGCATGAGAAATGATAATAACAAACTGTCAACCATCTCAAAAGTCCATAAAGCGAAATAAGAATTTAAAGCAGAGCAAAACGAACCCCTAAAAAGATAGAGGTGGGATCAGGTGCCCAGGATGAGTAAGCTTAAGCATCCCCTGTTGACCGGTCCCACCCGCCGTGTGCTCATTGTCAAGATCATAAAAAAACGGGGGGGGGGGGGACCGTGGTCAGTCCGGTGTAAAATATTTGTCTAACAAGTATGAAAAACGTCAGTCATTATGTGTCCTAATGAAACATTGTTCTTGCTGACAAGGTCATTGTATCGACCATAGAACTTGCGAAAAGACGATTTTAATCGAGATTCTTGATATTCTTGTTCCAACAACTTGTTTGTAAGTAGCTTTCCTCGTTTAATAAAGTGTTAGTATGTAGAGCATGCTCTTGCATAACGAATAAGCTGAGAGACATAAACTCCATAAGCAGGTGATGACGATGATGGAAAAATTGAAATCGTCACATTTATCATATAGTTTTGCTGTTAGGTTACCATTGACGTCTTTTTTCTAGTAAAATATCCAAATATGAAACAGATGTTTCTGAATCTGTGGTATATTTTATTTCAAGCTCACTGGGATATTTGAGTTAACATGAGAGTGAAAGTAACAGTTGTTGATAGATAAAACATCATCAGTATATCTCAATGTGTAGTTGAAGGCCACATCATGCATTTGTTACAATAAGTAAACTAAGTATTCAACAATAAAAGAACTCAAAGTACAATACTCTGTTTTCTAGAAATTTAAAAAATATCAGTCTTGTTCCAGATAACCCCTTATTTGTCAAATTTTCAAACATTTGCTGTTTTAAAATTTTTATGAAAGTAAAATTTATAAAGTCTTGAAATGAAAAACAAAATAATCATGATTGAAGATATCTTTATTGGAATTTAAATAAATATGAAACTTAAATATAAAAACAAATTCTTTTAAGGCAAACCGCTGGACGAAATCTTACGAAAATATAAACAATATTCGTTACCTATGACTGTTTAATTAAAATACGTTAATGTCAAACATACCCGTTACCTTTCGATTTACTTCGAATGCAAGTCTTTTACTGCAAATGTTTTACATTTGAGCAGTCATGATCAATTCAAGAGATCGAACTTAAGTTTTATATTCATCATAGATGATATATAGTTTAAGTGAAAATATTATTGACTGACATCATAGCATATCTAAGGTCTGAAAGTTGCCTTCTCTGAAACAGTGTAGGCAATAAAAGTTAGCAATATTACTGTATTTTTTTCATAAAAAAGATAAATTAATGCATGTTTAATGTGTCAACATTTACATTCGCAATTGATGTACATGTTGTATGGGATGCAATAAGCTATAGTGAGCAAGCGCCCGACGCGCTGAATACAAGTAGTCGTTCACAATGCACGTGTGAAATGCTGATTTAAAAATAGATTAGGCATGTTTGGACGATGGAAGGGGTTCACAAGTTGTAACCTATTGTCTATTGCAGTAGAATGTAAATAATAATTGGTGTTGAATTATAATTATTAACAAATTATCATCAGTTTGGATTAAAATAAATAAATATTCATAATGCTGGAATATTTACTGGAGAAACTAAATCACCAAAGCAGGGTATACCTCGATTTTCAATCAGTTGGGATATTTCATTCATCTACAGAAGGGTATAACTCGCGTATCTTACTTAACGAACCTTAAACAATTTATAGTAGGCAAGTGGTATGTTCTTTTGATAGATTCCTTTAAAACATTCGATCTGAGGTATAATTTATATCGCTGTTACAAAACAAATGTCTGAAAATTGACTTGACCCCTGTCATGACAGCCGTCGTGACTGTTCAGTCAAACAGAACAAAATTTGATTTCTATTTGCAATTTTTATATAAGATAAAAATAAACAAATATATCATTTTACAAACGTCATAAACAATAAAATTTAAAGTTCTTCGTTGTCACAAGTCTACAGCACGGGCACGTAGAATGGGCCATCTTGTGAGGAAACGGACAAGATGAGTAGAACTGGCATGGCCTGAGACAGTGGCGGACAGGTATTTTCATGGCGATAGACTGCCAAAAACTGGATAAGGACCTTATTAAATTAAACAATAAACATATTTTGAGTAACATGATTAATATATCTTACATAAACATAAGCTAAGTCACACTGACTTAAATATAACATTATGGCAACAACAGCACGAAATCACATACAGCGATACTCTTAACGTTATGCACGAACACTGCATAACGTTAAGAGTATCGCACTACTTAACAAAGAATAAACACGTCTAAACGATATGAAGTGATTTCCGCGGTCAATAAATAAGCCAACAATCCCTTATGTATAAAATAATATATTCTGGTGATTAAAGACAAGGACTTACAATATCTGATTATCTCTGGTGGCTGCGCGTGGCGAACTCCACGATGTTCCCAGAAAAAAGAGAGCGACAAAAGCCCGCGAACTCGGGACGCCGAGCCCGACACATAAACAAAACGGAAATACATCCCCCCAAACACACTACATCCCCCCCCCCCCCATTTTGTGGAGGAATGCCCGAATTCCGACCACGGCAACCACCAGTCACAAACTACACAGTACAATACATTTGCAGTTAACCAAAACGAGATACAAATCATTTATCACAGTTCATATAAAAAGTCCAGGATGGCCCCTCCAGTTTCCGTCCTGTCGAGGTCCTGGCTCTTCTTCTTCCACACTTGTGTTCCCTGGTGATGTTCCTCTGGGTGGCATTCCATGGATCATGGCACTTCGCGTCCTAGCATTAGGCGGTTTGGGGTATATCCGGTATGTCTATTTACCGCAGATCGCAATGCACCCGCCAATATACCCAAATGCTTGTCCCACGATTTGACTTGATGTCTACGGAACAACGGACTGCGTCCATCAGGGTGCGGTTATACCGCTTAACCTGACCGTTGCCGGAGGGTCTATACGGGGTCGTACGCGACTTATGAATCTGCATAAGGCTACATATCTTTCGGAACAACTCACTTTCAAAATTTCGCCCCTGATCCGTAAAAATTTCGAAAGGGTACCCAAACCGAACAAAGAATTCCATGATTGCAGCTCGAGCTGTTACTTCAGCCGTTTGTGAGGGGAGTGGCACACACTCAACCCATTTCGTTAAACTGTCCACCATCATCAAGATGTACTCATTCCCCGCCTCAGTGCGGGGAAGGGGTCCCAGAAAATCCAAGTGTACCTTGACTACCCGCCTGGTAACTCTTAAGGCCAGCACGTAACGGCAGGGGACCGCGCTTATTACGACAGCAGGCGTCACAAGTAAGTACATAAGCTTTAATGTCCGTCCCCATTTTCCACCAATTAAACATTTCTCTGGCCTTTGCCTTTGTGCGCTGCATCCCTTGGTGCCCAGAACTAGGGATATCATGAATTGTAGACATCACCTCTTACCGTAAACTACTCGGAACCAAGAGCCTATCAGGGTCAGGACAACTAACTCTCCAGATAACTCCCTCCTTATCCATTCTAAACTGCCCCCGCTCCAGATAGTAGCACTTTTCCTCAGGCCCTGACAGGATAAGCTCACTGTCCTGAGGCACACTTCCTGATTCCAGGAACCCTACCAGCCAGCGGAAAGCAGGTTCATCCCTCTGTTTACTTGCTGGCTCCTCTGGACTATATGAGGACAGAGAAATACCTTCTTGGTCTGATACCTCATCCGATGATTCAGGGCCACCTCCCGACAATTGCCTTATTGCCCGTCCTGATGGCCCACAAGCCCCATCAATCACAACCTCGGGCTTGGTACACTCCTCAGAAAACACCACCATGCACACCCTGGGGACCTGACTTCCTCCCAAGCCCACACCATCATATGACTGCTCTAATGGCCCCTCACTAAGGAACTCACGGCAAGCTGAAGGCAATCCCTTTGGTGAAGGTTGAGTTTAGGACACCCCGTCGACGTTTTTTCCTCTGAGAACAGGGATGCAAGAGGTATCACATCATCTACCTCATTCGAGAAATCCTGCCATCGATCATGCCAACGCCGGCAGTAGTGACAACCACCACGCGGCAAATCCTTAAGCGCAACTGTCAGGCCCAAGGGCCCACATGGCTGAATCACATCCCGAGAGAGGGCGTCTGCATTAAGATGCTTTTTGCCCGGCCGGTGAATGATGGTCATGTCATACTGACTGAGTTCCTCCAGCCACCGAGCTATTTTCCCCTCTGGGTGACGAAAGTTAATTAACCATGTCAAACTGTGATGGTCTGTGCGCACGGTAAACTTGCGGCCAAGGAGGTAATGTCGGAACTGACGGGTAAACCTAACGACCGCGAGCAACTCTTTACGAGTAGTGCAGTACCGACGCTGTTCTGCAGACAACACGGAACTTGCATACCCGATGGTTCGCTCGCACCCACCAGAGCTATCTTCCAATTTAACCGGTGAAGAACATGATTGATAGCCCGGGCAAACGTAGCCGGAGCATTGCAGAGGCCAAACCTCATTCTTGTGAACTCGAAAAGCCCATACTTAGTTATGAAAGCCGTCTTTTTTCGATCCTCGGGGTTGACCTTAATCTGCCAATACGCAGCGTTGGCATCAAGTTTTGAAAACCAGAGGTTACCCGCTAGCGTGTCGAGACACTCCTCGATGAGTGGAAGCGGGTAGGTGCCCGATAGTCAACGCACCACCGTACAGAACCGTCTTTTTTCCTTATCAATACGGGGGCGGCGGCCCAGTCTGACGTGGACGGTTGTATTACTCCCGCAGCCAGCATACGGTCTAAATGGCCCTCTTCCTCTCCTTGGAAGACCGCTGGAGTCCTGCGCATGCGTTGCTTAATAGGCCGTGCCTCTCCAGTCTCGATGTGATGCTCGATAGCTGTGAACTCGCCCAGGTCTAAGTCACTAACGGCAAATACATCTGAATATTGTGTTATAAGCCGCACCGCCTTATCGCGCACGTCAGGCGGAGCATTGACCCGGATGTCCTCGAGTAACACCTTGATGTGTGCGGGTACTTCGGAAGAGCCCTCCGTTCCGACCTGTCTTACAGACGCCTTTGGAATCCCTGCTTCGGTCGCAGGCGTCGCGGTTGCCAAAGGCTGACCCTGCCGGAAAATGTGCGCCCTCTGCGTGAGGTTCATGAGGCACAATTTACCCCTCGTTCCGGACTTGTTAAATGACCTTGAAGGAATTACCCCTACCGGAAATTCATCTATTGGCTCAGGAATAAAGTCAGGGATCTCATTGGTTATCTCGCAATCAATCACCCCCACTGACAATGGAGGTAGACGCACGCGACGTACTGAGACAGCTTGCAAGGAGGTAGAGTTTGCTTTAAACATGGGCTGTATTGTCAGACTAGCCCCGACGCGGAACTCCCCTGTGCTGCAGTGCAATTGTACTCCATGCTCCTGCATAAAATCAATGCCCAGGAGCATTTCATCTTGAAGTGGGGCAGCATACACTAGATGTCTTAACCCCCCCCCCCCCCCCCATTTCTATAAGAGCATTCCCTAGAGAACCCACCGCCATGGTTGCCCCGCCCCCGGCGAAGTTTACATCGATACTAGTGGAGATTTCAGGACGCGGACACATCTTATCATAAACCCGCTTTGCTATAATTGTGATCTCAGCTGCAGTATCGACCACCGCGCTCACCAGGACACCATTGACTTTGATCGGTATGCGCCACGCACTTTCCCCATAGCCAAGGCCCCCCGACCTAACCGATGGCACAACTTGGTCCCCCCTGGCAGATCCAATGTCTGGCGATTTGCCAGACCCTGTTGTTCCCAACACACCCCTTTTTCCGTGACCCGATTCCCACTCGCCCCCTGTGTAAAGGACATGTCTACCTCCTCTACCACAGTACTAGTATCATCAACCACCCGGGCGTGGGGAGTGCTGTACACTGGGGGCCTAAATGGTGTGACAAACCCAAAGAGCTGGTCGAATCTGTCAGGTACAGGGCCCTCCATAGCACCCATGTCCCTCCCTTGGGCCTTAGCTCCCTTGCCCCCCGGGACACCCATGCCACTCGTCACTCGAGGTTCACTCCTGCCCAGACCAAATGACCCATGCCCTTCCGCCATTTTGTCCCCAGTCGAAAATCACGTGTTTCAACAACAGTAATTCTACCTAATCATCCACTACACAACAACTGAATACACACAAAATCACTAATTTACATGAGTAAAAGAACACAATAAAACTTTACATGAAAACTTTAACCTTTAAAAAATAAATTTAATAAAATGTCGACATGGCCGAACCGCGCGGTGTCCCTTGGGCACCGCGCTGGTCCAAACTGACCGCCAGAAATCCTACCGGCGACGCCAATGAAGTGATTTCCGCGGGCAATAAATAAGCCAACAATCACTTATGTATAAAATAATATTCTGGTGATTAAAGACAAGGACTTACAATATCTGATTATCTCTGGTGGCTGCCCGTGGCGAACTCCACGATGTTCCCAGAAAAAAGAGAGCGACAAAAGCCCGCGAACTCGGGACGCCGAGCCCGACACATAAACAAAAAGGAAATACACCCCCCAAACACACTACAGATAGACAAATTACACCGTACTACACAACAAAAATACAATTATATCATGCATTTATATCCCAGTATAAAGCACACACACTCGACACCTGACCACGCAGGAACACGCGCAAGCAAATACTTATATTTAACAGTTCTACCTCGTAAAACCAGTATATAAAAAATACCAAAACATTTAATATAAACTCAACAACAAGTTTATCTTTTAAAAAGATTGGAGAGCTAGCGCTGTAGCCATCATAAAACACAGAAGATTGGTTAAAATTTCTGAATCGATTAATTATCAATAGGAAGACACAGTGGTGCACTGAAATTGTGCTGGAGTGGGGTCTCATTTTAGAATTGTGAATCTAGAGTGGGTTTCACATCGGCAATGGCATAGCTCATTGACTGTGCCTTAATCATTATGTATCTACTGTAATTTCAATTTCTAGGTGAAAATTTTCAAGAACCATTGGTACTGTTTTGTAACGATCGTATCTTCTCGGGCCTTTCCGGCAAGCTCGGAAAATATCTCCGAGGTTGTTTTCCGAGCTTAAAGGTAGTTAAGTTAAAGCTAGCTATTTATTATAATATTTAAAAATAACTTTGCATTATAGAACCAATTTAACAAAAGCTTGGACTTTGGGTAGTTGTGTCAAACAGCAATGTGACGTAAGCATGTCTATTTAATTGCTAGTCACTCAGCCATGGCTCTTTGAAATCAACAAGATTTGTCTGGCTTTTGAGCTAAGTCTACGCAATCGGTGCATATTTTGGTTCAAACCGCGTCATTTTTAATTTGTTTTGACGCAAGAAATGGATAGCTACGTCCTAATGAAAGTCCAAGGTCTTGTTAAAATGGTTCTAAGACCTAAGCTTCTGTTACTTTTTGACATTTACAATAAAATACAAAACTTCATGTGAAGATGATAAAACGAAATTCACATGGTACAATTTATCTACAGTAGTACAGTATTCCCAGAATCCCCTACTATGTAGTCGAGCATGCGTATTCCAGTGAAAAAGACTAACGTAGTTGCTAGCGCTCGAGAGCGCTAGCAATAATGTAAAAAAATTAACTTAACCCTAGTAGGCGAAAGTTTACTCAAACCTTATAAATACATAGCTGCTGATACACCCCTGCGAATGTGTTAGGAATGTTTTTTTTATCGTTGCTAAGTAAGTAATAAATCCAGAAGTGCTCGAATAAAGGTTCACGAGACTTCCCCGAGATTTGTTCAGTTCCTGTAAAATTTCAAGCGGAAGTTTCAATCTAATCAAAGTGTTCGGATAATATTCTCAAAATACTTAAGTACTGGTCGTTTTTAATATCATATCCTACTTTGATTTATGTTAAACCATGAAAATCTATTAAGATGATATGTCTTATTTCATCATCTAGCGATTATTTAACGATGATATTCAGAAAAGAGTTATCGTTCGTGTTCAACCACTCTACACGTGGTTGAAAATATAAACATTGGGTTGCTTGATAAAATCATAGTCATGTTTGATTCTTTTGGTGTGCAATATCATGCTTTTAAAATTTTTAAAAAACGAATTGGTGTCTGTTTTGTTTAAAAACTTACTATATCGAGCCATTTTCAAGGAACATTCTGCTTAAAAAGTGTATAGTCTGTTTCACTTTTGATGCTATTAATAGGTCAGGCGCGGATCGAAAATTAATTCTTAGAGGGGATCGCTTAATTCTAAGCATGTTAATTGTTGTAACAGCAGAAAAAAAACCTATATTTTCTATTGTCACATTTATTTCTAAACTAATTTTATCCACCAATTAATGAAAATAAAGTTTAAAATCAATAAACGTCTTGATATTATGTTGGACTACAAGTTCCTAGATATTATAATACTATATACTATAATACACTATAAACACGAGGCACGATTTTTACTGCGAAACTGAAAGGGTCAAATTAAACCTCGTGGTTTAAATTTATATGACAATAACATTCGCAGGGGTGTAATACCTGCCATGAAGAAATCGTGAACACTTTCTGTCAGGTCTGCAATGCGGCAGTTTAAATAAGATAATTAAACAATGGAAAAAGAACTTACAATACTGTAGCTGACACTTGGTCCAGAGAGGAACACTACGGGTATAAAAAACTAGTAACATAAGAACGTTTAAAAGTAAAAAATGTAACAATAGAAACTGATTTGTGACAACCCCCTCCATGAATGCGTTCATTCAAAGCAATGGAGGTCTTATGTTTTGAGTGAAAGACGCACCGATTAGTGGACGAGTCCAAATTGAGATCATGAGAATATTCCAGAGCACATTGTGTGTACACAAAAACAGAAAGATTACAATACTTTGATAGATGTGCATCCCTAGATTTATTTGAAATATGGAAATAATTTAATTCCAAGTGATATTCATTTACATGCACTTGTTTGAAGAAAAAGACCTAAACTGTTTCTTAAATCTCCACGTTCCGTTTATGAAATTTTGAACAGAAGCGAAAATTAAAATTTATTTCTTATAAGATTAAGACATTAAAAAAAAGAGAAAATTTTCATAAAATATCAACCAAAAACTGAATATCAGTCTATAGAATCTTCTAGCAATGATAAGCAGCTAAAGCTTCAGAATTTAAATATTCAGAAGGTGAATACGTATATATATAATATCTAAGTCTAGTTTTTTCTTCAGTGACAAAATTAGTCTGTGAAATATTCTTCCAGCTCTCCAATTCTGTAAGATGTGTTCCAGCCTTCTTATTTTTTTATATTTGCCCCCAGCTAAAACAATTGCATATCAATAATTTTGTAGTCAGCCTCCATTGTCTCTCGGTTTCATCTTTTGTTTATTTTTTTATCTTTGCTTTCCATATTTGCGTTGTCTGTGGATTCCAGGATAATGCTTGTTTGATGATGTTGCTCTATGGCTAGCTTAGTACATCCCCCAACGATCGCCAATATCATTTCATGTTTCACCCTTCATTGGATTTTTTCTTCTTCTGATCCACAGTGTTATGTAATACATATCATTGATGGTTCTAACTGTTACGTTTGTGTGTACGCGGATGAATACAATACAGATAGTTCCATGGCGCCATTCTCGAGTTATTCTTTAACCAAAATACATAGTACACAGTTAATTCAATTTTTGTCATGGTGTTAAATAGGATTAGTCTGACACATATTTCATATGGTACTTCAAGGACTTCCTGGAGTAAAGTGTATCATCCATTGTACAGATTACTTGAGAAGGACCACCAGTGGCATTGGACGAAAGACTGTGACGAAGCTTTCAGGACGGTGAAGGAGCTCATTACATCAGATGAGGTACTTACTCATTATGATCCAAACTTACCGCTTTGCCTTACGACAGATGCCTCTCCTTATGGTCAAGGTGCTGTTTTGAGCCACATCATGCCTAATGGTGAAAAAAGACCGATTTCTTATGCATCACGCTCACTTGGCGTGTCAGAGAAAAACTACTCGCAAAAGGAAGCTCTGGGAATTATCTATGGAGTAAGACGATTCAACACCTATGTTTATGGAAGGCAGTTTCGTCTCATCACAGATCATGAACCTCTTACCTATATTTTCAATCCAAAGAAGGGAATCGCAAACACACCAGCAGCTATGCTGCAAAGGTACGCCCTTTTCCTAGCTGGATACATTAATGACATAGTGTACAGAAGTACCAAGAAGCATGGAAATGCTGATAGTTTGTCACGCTTACCTGTTTTGTTTGAGAATGACCAATTGGCAGACATGAATGGAGAAGCTTAAGTGGATATGTTTCGTGTTAGTCAACTGGAACACTTACCTGTCAAACCTGAAGCAATTCAGCAGGAAACCAGACGAGATTATTTTTTGTGTAAGGTTTATGACCTTCACCCATGGTTGGAGTGTCAATTCAGAGTCTAAAGAAATGGAGCCCTACTTAACACGCCGCAGTGAACTTACTATTCACCAGAACTGTTTATTGTTGGGAATACGAGTTGTAATTCCGCCATCACTGCGAGGCCGGGTTCTGGATGAACTACATCAAGGTAACATTGGTGTTGTGAAAATGAAAACACTAGGAAGAAGTCACGCTTGGTGGCCAGGGATTGACCGTGACATAGAGCTGCTGTCAAAGAGCTGTGCCGGGTGTCAAGAAGTAAAGCATGCACCACCAGCTGCTCCTATCCAACTATGGGAATGACCGTCAAGACCATGAGAAGGATCCATATAGACTTTGCTGGTCCATTTCTCAATTCAATGTTCCTAGTCATTGTTGATGCTTACTCTAAGTGGCTAGATGTCATACTCTGTTGAAGTAGCATCAGGAGGAAAATGGAGACGTCATGCTGATCAATCAAACAATCAACCAAACCGATTCAGCAAGATACCGATGTACAGTTTAACAAACCAATTGCGAAACCCGCCATTCTTCCACATGATTTATCTGTGCCCAATGTGGAACCACTTGCTACGCGGTATCTCGGTTGTTCCACCTGTACCACTCGAACCAAGATATCCAGTCCGGACCAGAAAATTACCAAAACATTTTGATGACTATGTGTGTGTGTGTGGTAAACAGTGAGTGATACCTAGTGTATGGGGGCATAGTTATCCTCATGGTGTCACGAGAAACAGTAGTATCTCATTTGTATATATGTTCAACTTAGTATTGATATGTTAATCTTTTAGTCTTTGATATATTTCTGTGAGCTAAATTGTTGCAGGAACTATGTTAAATGACTGTGACTGTGGGAGATTGTAACTTAAGGGAGAGGAATGTTATGTAATACATATCCATATTCCGGAAATGTATCATTGATGGTTCTAACCGTTACGTTTGTGAGTACGCGGATGAATACAATAAAGATAGTTCCTTGGCGCCATTCTCGAGTTATTCTTTAACCAAATACATAACACAGAGTTAATTCAATTTTTGTCATGGTGTTAAATAGGATTCGTCTTGGACTTGCCCTACATTTCCCTTGCCTATTCAGGACCAACAATATTACTGTGTAATGTAATATAAATGTGTGTTCATACGTCTTCTATGCTCTCACCTGCTGCATTAATTGTAGCAGTTATATGATTTTGTGTTTGATTTAGAAATGACTGGTTTTTTTTATGTTTAGTTCTTTTTTTATCTAATGTTGCCTTCTACTTTCTTCTTCTTCTCTTGTACTGCAAGAGTTAGTGAAAGGAGCAAGAATCAATGACAACTGTGTCTTTTTGTCCATGACAATCTATTCCGTCTAGTGTCGGTTGATTATTTGACCCACGTAATCAAATGTTTCTTTGATTTATACTTTAATTCATACTCTTTAAACAAATTGTCAACATCCTACTATTGCATGCCAGATCTTTATAGGAATTGTGCATAGTGGTACATGTAACATCTTTGGTAAGACTCCATACTGACTAAAATGTTAACATTCTAATTCTTTGGAAGGTACCTAGTTCGTCTTGCAAATTGCCCTCGACTTCTTTTTTTTATAAACGTACATATGTATATTAGATTTAGTAGTAAATTCTCCGTGATACATTTAAAAGTGTGTTTCCTGTAGTTAGCACAGTTACTACGATGAAAGCTTAATAAGTACCTTTCTGTCCGTTATGGAGGTTATGTAAGTAAATAGGCTGTCTTCTAATACTGTAAATTCCTAAATAACGCGATAAATTAATAACAGCGTAAAATCGCGAAAAACAAATGTGGATTTTTAAAATATCGCTTTTTATTTTCAAACAAAAAATATGGCGTTTGCGAGTTTATATTCTCAAGAATTTGATACAAAACGGTAAGATGAAGGAATTTACAGTATTTAATTTGATTGTGGAGGGGTGTTGTCTTCTACTCTAAAATTGTTTGCTGCCTTTCCAGTGTCTTCTCACCGAACGCCAACCAGCTTTAAACTATTATATGATTTTTAGAATACTGTTTACATGGTTATTGTCGCCCCGTGTAATTTTCACTCTCTACACATGCAAATAGTTTTGCCCCCGTCTTAATTGCGAAGTAATTTACACTTGTGTTTAAAGAAAGATAATTTTAGATTGGAATTCGCTCAGTCTTAATTTCTCCTGCTGAAAGGGAGGGCAAGAGGGGGGAAAAAAACATGGGGGCAAATATTTCCCTGTATACAGTAAGTTTTAACCGTTTTTCGCTAATTACTAATATTTTGCAATGGTATGTTTTTTTACTGTTTTAAATTAATAAATTGAAGTTTTCCTTTAAAAAAATTAACTTTTTGTTACCCTTTCTTTCGTCCATACATTAAGAAACCCATACAGCAACTCCTTTTCAAACTCTGCACACACGATGGCTGTCCATGAAGTTCTCCCTGAAGAGTATGATGACCTTGATCAGAAGCTAGAGAAAGAACTACCTCTATCCATTTATGTAGGTTTGTTTTAGTTTCATTTTAGTATACACTTAGCTTTTAAAAAATACTTCTGATAAAATACCGATTAGATAAGAAATGCATTTAAAGGAAACGTGTCCAATGGTTCTCAAGTAACGGTGTGTCTTAATAGAAAGAACATATAAGGAGCATATTAGCTTCTTTTTTACGAAACATAAATTTCGACACACTTTCTGTCACATTGCAATATTTTAATAGACACGTACAACGTAACACTCAAAAACTAGGTTATGTTTGTATAAAGTTTAATCATTATGTTGGTCATCTTTAATCTTAACAAAGTTTTAGTTATTCTTTCCTCAACCGACAATTTTTTAATCTGGTACATATTTAATACATGTATTTGATCAATGTCAAATTTGATTTACAGTCATTTAAATCATCCTTTAAATCACAGTTGTCAATTTTCAACTACTTCATATATACATGTACATGTAGTGCTACTATTGCTTTTCGTTCTAGTTCAGAGAAAATCGTATAAATCATCTAATTTAGATCGACTTCATTCTTTTGCTGGAATATAATGTGTTATCTGAAGTCATAAACGTAAAATAACTAGCTTTGATAAAGAAGGTGTGGATTGAATAAAGATTTTCATTACAGAGAGTTATTCAAAGTCATGAACGTTAATAAACTACAGTAGAGTTTAAAACAAAGATCGAGATGTTGTGGTTTGTGATTTTTATTACACAATAATTAATACATGTTGTTATCAGATCAGTAGTAACTTGACAATAAACTGAACTTAAAGTTTTATATTCACCATTTAATGTTTAAATTATATAAAATAAGCACACTTCATAACTCTCGAAAGGTTAAGAACGATGAATCGATATAGACCAATAGTTGCCATCCGACACCAAGACATTTTCTAGATATCATTAATGCTTCCGGTTTGGTTGGGTTTTTTTTCAGACTTTCGGATTGTTATGGGTTAACAAATAAATATGACGTCACATGTTAAACAGAGAAGAATTATGTTAGAATACTCTATTTTACTGATTGCCAAATTAAACAATGATAAAGTTAAAATGAACAGTAGATTTAAAGGGGCATGGTCACGATTTTGGTCAAATTCTATTTTTCTGTTTTTATAATTTACAATGCTTTAGGAATGCATTTTTGATGATAAAATGGAATTTGAGAGTCAGTCGTAGAGTTATAAGCAAGATACAGAGCTTACAGTTCTTTGTTATGTAAACAAGGCTCGTGCCCTGTTTTTGTTTACATATGTTCAATATACCAGTAAAATCTTTTTCAAGATGATTTGTCTATCTTCCTATTCATTTTAAGCATAAATGAACATTTCCTAATGTTTAACACATTCATTTTAGGTCTAAAACTGGAATTTTCACTTCAACACTCCAAATGTAAAAACAAAAGCTTTGTTTACATACCAAAGAAGTGTAAGCTCTGTAACTCGCTTATAACTCAACGAATGACACTCAAATTTTGGGTGCCTATCACAAATGCTTTATTGAACCACTTTAAACATTAAAATAGGAAAAATAATTTTTGACCAAAATCGTGACCATTCCCCTTTAAAGTGAATACATCTCGTGTAAACAATCCAGACATCAACATTCCAGTGGGTTCAGGGCAAAGCCCTGGTTGGGGCCCGGGGGGGGGGGCGAGTTCTAGAACGTGTTCTAGAGATTTTGTAGGGTAAAATGAAGTCTTCAAAGTTGGACTTTTGTGATATATTTCTCATTATTATAATAAAAACTTTCTAGATTTAAGACCTGCAAGAAACCCAACAAAAGCTTCGGTCTTGCTGAGATAAAAGAAACGTATATTCTTATTTTTATCTGAGAAATAGTTGTAAATTAATTAAAATTTAAAAAAATATCAAGTTCAAAGGGACGATGTAAAATTAAAGAATTTGTAAGAAAGATAACCATGCCAGCTTATATTATACTAAACATGGAAGAGTTAAAGACACTAATTAGTATAACAAATTATTCAAAGGTGGTTGATTGGTAACATTTGAACCGACGAGTAGCGAGACAAAATGGCTTCTCTATACGTTATACATGGGTACATGTACTATTCAATCCACGGATTTTCCTCACACTACATTGAAATCAGTATAATGTAGAGAAATAGAATAAGTTTCCACAAAATTGATAATTAAGACTCACAAGTTGTTCATTCTCTTTGCCAGCTTTGCCAAAATGAGTATAACAATTTGGGGGGGGGGGGGGTCTGATCCGCCACTGAATCAAAATATCGTGCGTAAACTTTGTTGTACCGTAATCAATGTAAGAAACTAGCATTGCTTTCTATTAAAGGGACTGGTCCATTTTCGGTTGATGAGGAGAAAGCACCTGTTGACAGAGAAGATGGTGTTGGTGGACAGTTGGCCGGACATCTCTGTCCTACTCATCGTGGATAGACCGGTGTGCCTTGACAATGCTAACAATGCTAACATTTTCTCTTCTCATTTTATCGGCAAAAAGAAGTTTTACCTAGAGTGGAATTTTTCAACCGCTTTTTTTAATGAATTTTTGATATCAAGTACCAGACCTATGATAAAGAATAAACAATATAAAATGAAACAAATTCTGTATCAACGTCATTTAGGTGCAAAAACAATAACTTGCAGTATATATATCATATTTATCGGTAGACGATCGCAAGAGAGACTTGGTTATCTGTGGGTTTCTGCAAAGATCCAGAATTTGCATCTAACCTTAAGACTATTCTTCAGTTTGCCTCAAGAGAGACATACCCATTTCTGCATATTGTTGGTAACAAATCTTAGCTAATTTAAATTTCGATTATTAATATAAGAAAAACAAAGTAATTGGTCTCTTTTAAAAAATCTAAATGTTATTGAAAAGTTCCATTTGAATGAGATTTTTTTTTAAATTCAAACAAAAAATAGGATGTGAGGTTTATTTTGTTGATGAATGAACATTTAATTTAATTATATGTAGGATGTACCTCTGATGTAATGGACGCCCTCATCAATTTCAACCAATCAGCAAATAGCAGCCCTTTTCGACGAATGCGTTCCGATATCATTGTATATACACTGCCCGCTGGAAACATTGTTCCTGTGTAAGCATTGATCTTTATCTATGGAATATTATAATTACTTATCACAAGCAAAAACTCAAAGTACGTACAATATAATGTTAGATTTAGGTTGTGTCAATTTTCATTGTGACTTACTATACGTTCTTTAAAAAAAAAAAACAACATTGAAATGCTACGATATAAGTTATAAACAGTAAAAATCAATACCTAAAAATATTTTGGTAAACTTTTTCCGAGTACCATTTGCACCATTTGACTTTCTTATACTGCAATGTTAAATATTGAAATCTGACAGGTTAAGACGCAGTTCTATTACCCTCAGCGTTAGCAACACACAAGGCAACAGTGTTACATGCGCGTAAATTATGCACGTACCGTTCGCTGTAGAATTCACGTCATTCCTAAAGAAGTCAGTTATGCGTTTGAAATATGATAAAACTAAAAATAGTAAAGTTTTCTTTAAAATTGAGACATTCAGTTTGATAAAATTAATAGTGCCTGTTTGGGAGGGTAACAGTTGTAATAATTATACTTTCATGTTAAACACTGAAATCTGTTTGGTTTAGACGCAGTTGATAATCCGTTCTATTACCCTCAGCGTAAGCAACACGGGTAACAACGAATTGTTACATGCGCGTATGGTTCGCCGTAGAATTCACGTCATTTTTATATAAAAGCAGTAAAATTTTCTCTAAAATTAAGACATTCAGTATAATGAAATAAATAGTGCCTGTTTGGGAGGGTTACAGTTTAAATTCAGATAAAATGAATTTATTTTATTTGTAATTGAGTTTTAACAGATGGATTTATACACAACAAGTATATTTTCAATATTTTTTACGTTCTGTGTATGTCATTGTGTATAGCATTTAGCACCTCGATCGACGGACCCTGGTCAGGTAAATAACACCTGTTTTAATTAGGCCCCGCCTACTTTTCCAGTAACCGTACGGTCATGAAATGGGTCTTTAAGTTTTCGCGCATGGTGTTTTCTTTGGAAGGAAAGGGAAAAAAGGAATAATAAAGTTTTCCTTAACTTTAACAGTACTGAAAAAAATTGACATTTATTTTTAAAAATAATTATTATCAAACAAACTACCACATTTGATTGGAATAATTAACGTAGATAAAATAGTAAGTTTTGAGTTGCCGTTATGTAATTGATAAAGGAGCATAAACAACAATATCATGTCTAGATTTATAAGACATCTACGATGATTGACAATAAAGAGATCACACCTGATAATGTTTGGTTTTTCCCAAATTCAATCATACTCAGATTCCATAAAAACCTTTAACATGGTTAATATAATTCAAGATTAGCTAGATGAGCAATTTTTCCATAGCTTATTCTGGTAATGGTGATTGTGAAATTACAATCTATTCCCATGCACTGGCAAATTCTCTTTTTTTCTTCTTTATTCATTTCCAAAACATGTATACCAGTCACTCACACCACACCACTCACATACAAGTTGAAAAAAGTAAGTACTAAATTATACATGATGAAGTCTTATTAGAAATTATGCATCAAACAGCTAATCAAGCATCTATTTTCTAACATATTTTTTTCTAAAATAGAATAATTTTGTAAAAAATTTCACAATATCATTACATGCAATATAAACACACATGACCTCTGCCAAATTTCACCTGTATCCAAATCAGGTGAGTGGGTGACTAAAGTGAGCAGCATTCAAATACCAAGGTTATTTTCTGTTTCAAGACCCGGTTATCAACTAGTTAAGGTTTTTCTCATTAATATATACATCGGGACATTATCGTTTGATATCTAATTTAGAAACATCTTTTCCATACTTAATTGTTTGTTTGCTCACTTTACTTATTCTTTTAAATAACTTTAATTCTTTCGAATAGCCATCAGCTGAGTTAAATGTATATTCTTTCATCCAATGTGGCAATGATAAATGTAGGTCAATTATCAATTATTGCCAATTTAACCATGTGGCTAAAACTTTTCAAATATGTTTTAAATGCATTCTTGTGTATTCATATTCAGTTCTTAACTTTGAAAGCTTTGAATTATTTGCATTTAAGTCTTTTTTATAATTTGCACAGCATTATATATTTTTTTTCAGAACAATTCCAAACGGATTCAAAATATCTGAACTAAGTGGACGTCATACCGAGGTGGTACACAAGTCATGGCCTTTTGCAGCCAAAGAAAAGTGGACCAATTACCAAATCACTAATTTCCCATCCGTTTTGATTGAAACAGACGACGGACGCCCCGTGGCCTGGGAACTTCAGCATGAATACGGCGCCATAGGAGGGTTATACGTAGAACCCGAATACCGGAGAAGTAAATTAGGAAGTGTCGTCACAAGAACCCTGGCGGAAAAAATGACCAAGGACGGACAACTCGTGTTTGCCATAGTTGAAGATAGTAACGACATATCTATTGCATTCCATGAGACTAATGGATATGTACGCATGCCATTTAAGTTTTCGCGCATGGGGTTTTCTTTGGAAGGAAAGGAAAAAAAGGAAATGTAGAGTCTACTGTTTTTTAACACAAAAGATACATTGCAATTTTTCTTATACAAGATACTGAAAAGCACAAAATGAATATAATATATTTGCTTTACAATAAATATCTTTAATATCATAAGTTTGTGTTACGAAGTCCTTCTGTATTGATAAAGGAAATATTTAAAATAATGTTATGTGCTTGAACTTTTGATATTTATATTGTGATAGTGCATGAACATATATTCAATAAAAACGTCATACATATGTTTGAATATGCTAACCTAAACCCGCGCATGATATGTAAATCTGCATGCGCGGATCTAGAGCTTGGGGGTCCCGACCCCCCCCCCCCCCCTCCCCTGGAAAATGAAAATTTATTAAATTTACATAGTAAAATTATCACAAAGATGCCTTGGACCCCCATCCCTCCGGCAAACACAATTATTCTTCGACCCCCCCCCCCCCCTGGAAAAAATTTCTGGATCCGCGCATGATCTGATGTCCTCCAGGTGTTCAAATAAACTGCACGTCTGACTTGGAAAGTAAAGGTTACTGCAGTGTACATATTACATAACAAATAACATTAGATAGTATTCATAGACATTATGAAGTGAGATAAAATCTTAAGTTTGAAAAACTTAACGCGTTTTACAAACCCATAATATAAAGTTTTGTTATTGAGGCTGTTCGGGAATGCAATCGGCTACAAAAATGTCTTGTTTGATTATTTTGCTTGATATGATTACATTGTATGGCTTCTCCATAGTTATTATTGTGGAAAATGCTGCAATGTAAATACTGTCAAAGAAAGTATTCTCGAAAATGATTAGTCACGAACTAAATATCTATAGAAACATTCATTAGGTGTCATATTTTCATATTGCGAATGAACGATATATTTCGCTGTCCATTTTTACACTATCATATGTCTGCATAAGACAGAATAGTAATATTGTGTTTAAAAAGATTTCAGCAATATGCTGATATGTTTTAGTTAAGGGTTTTTATCCGACCTCCATTTTACGAACACTAGTTACTTTTTTATTACCCTTTCTGCCGTCCATATATGTTCGGCGTGCCATACTTCTGGAAAGTCGTTCATTCCAGAGAAATGATATCCATTTCAAACTAGGCTTACACAATGGCTATCCGTGAAGTTCTCCCAGAAGAGTTTGATAAACTTGATCAGAAGCTAGAAAAAGAATTGCCTCTGTCCATTTGCGTATGTATGTTTTATTAGTTTCATTTTAGCGCGTACGTATGTAGCGTACACTTGGCTTGTTCAAAAGCCCCATCTTCAGATATAAAAAAAAAACAAATGTATTTTTTTTAAAAAACCAACGTGCTTGGTACTTGTAGATAATGGTATGCCTAAAAAGATTGAACATCGGGAGCATAGTAGCGTCTTTTTATCAAACATGATATATTTCGTCGCGTTTACTGTCATATTGCAGTATTGGAATTGTTTATTGGGTGTAAATCCAATTTGACAATACGACAATATGCCTCTGAAAGCTAGGTTATACGTTCCATATATCTGCAAGTCTTAAATGTTTTGATTTTTTCTTTTATTTTTCGATAATTTGTATCTTGGATAATTTCTATGAAAGCGTATTAGTGCCACATAAACTCTTTTTTTCAAATTTGCAGATTAAAATGTGAAACTTACAACTATAAAGTGTAAATTTTACAGATTAAAGTTTAAAATATAAAGATTGATGTTTTGCATTTACAGATTTCTATCATTTAGTATAAATTCCCTATTAGTAACATGTAAATTGCTTTGTTGAACATTTAAAGCATGGCTCATGAATTCATATCCAAACTTAATTAATATAAGTGTTAATCTACAACTACCTCATATATACTTGTAGTTCTACAATCGATCTTCGTTCTGTTTTAAGATACATTTACTTTAGGAATATGGAATCATTCGTTGAGTATTATGAGGTTAAAATTGAGGTCGGGGCGTGGTCAAATCCAATAAAGCCCAAAGGGCTTTATGATAGATTTGACCACCCTCAGATCGAAATTATCACCTCATATTATTCAAAAATTGATTTCTTATTACTTATATTTATATCATTTTTAGCAATTGTACGATTAAATATGAGAAACCAGCTTGCGCCCCAACGATACGTCATTTGAATTTATAGGACTGTAAATACAAAATTGATTCGTAGTGTTATCACAGAGACACTGAAAAGAGAAATATTATATACTTAAGCCACAGGCACCTGACGTTATATATTTTTCTCATAATAAAAATAAATACCCTATATATAATAATACACAAGTACCCATCCCCTCCATCTTGGATTTATTTCAAACTGTCACATCAGCTGGAAGGTTTGCTTGAAACTCATCGGTAAAATTATTTTGCGATCCTCACCGTCTCCCGATCGGTCATTCAACACCTAAGCTTACAACCAATTCAACCAAATGGTGCATTACACCTGTCATTAATAAAAATCACCCCTCGATCTGCATATACTGCCTTAGATATGCGATAAATGTCTAAAGGGTGGACGGAAGTTGTCACCTATATGTATTTGAGATTCCCTGCACCCTGTGTTTGTTTCAATATTTCAAAATATATGCATTTATAAACATGTTTATATAAACTTTGTGTAACAGAAGTTATAATTGACTGTTTATAGTATCCCTTTTCTTAGTTTTAACTTGTATGTTGATCGAATTCAAAATTGACGCCTTTTGAATATTCGTATCAGTGCTATATTTGGAAGGGATTTCCCAAAGTATGACGCAATTTATGTCAACTTCCGTCCACCCTTTAGCCTTTTGTCGCATATCTAAGGCAGTAGATGCAGATTGAGGGGTGATTTTTATTAATGACAGGTGTAATGCACCGTTTTGGTTAAATTGGTTGTAAGCTTAGATGTTGAATGACCGATCGGGAGACGGAGAAGATCGCAAAATAATTTTACCGATGAGTTTCAAGCAAAACTTCCAGCTGATGTTAGCTGCAGGTCTGTAGCTCCCGGTCTGAAAAAATTCGGATGGACGACCTGGGAGCTACAGGGCCACCCATTGAAAAAATTGTATATTTATTGCGCAGAAAAACGTGCGCTAGTTTTCGACTATTTAACCCTATTTATACGCAAATTCTGTGAAAACATTTAGTATCATTAAATTCTTCATGCATTTTACTACTGATATCGTCCCTTCACTTGCCTCGAATAGTCTTTTAAACACCATCACCATCCTTGTAAAGTGAAGTGGTGCATTTTGTTTACATGTAAAAATTGCGACTCTCGATCTCGATGTAAATTTAACATACTTGATTTTCCGAGGTCGGCAGCGTGTTTCGAAGAAAGTCTGAGACAGGTAACGAGATGATATCAGTAGTAAAACGCATGAAGAATTTAATGATACTAAATGTTTTCACAGAATTTGCGTATAAATAGGGTTAAATAGTCGAAAACTAGCGCACGTTTTTCTGCGCAATAAATATACAATTTTTTCAATGGGTGGCCCTGTAGCTCCCAGGTCGTCCATCCGAATTTTTTCAGACCGGGAGCTACAGACCTGCAGCTAAGCTGATGTGACAGTTTGAAATAAATCCAAGATGGCGGGGATGGGTACCTTGTGTATTATTAGATATAGGGTATTTATTTTTATTATGAGAAAAATATAGAACGTCAGGTGCCTGTGACTTAAGCAATCTAATTTAGGTTGAATATATTGTGTAGCTAAAAATATATTTACATAATGCCCTTGCCGTTGTTCCTTAATAGAGGGGTAAAATAAAATGTATTTGGTATCTTTCGGGCTTTATTCATTATAAAAACAATCTGTCATTCAAATTATGTCATAAACATTGATGAAAGTAGACTTGGTAAACTTTTGTGGATACTGATTTTCTTTACACCATAGTTTATACATGTTGTTATCAGACCAGTAGTTAATTGAATAAATACAGAGTTACGTAACTGCAGTTAACATTCATAGGGTGTACATTGCACATAAAGTTATGCAAAAAGATTTGTTTTTATAAATCTTATTTAGTATAAAATTATATGAAAATCTTTCTTTGTTGTATCATAATCGATATAAGATATTGACATTTTTTCTATATAAGGGACTGGTCCATTTCCGGTTGATGAGGAGAAAGCACCTGTTGACAGAGAAGATGGTGTTGGTGGACAGTTGGCCGAACTTCTCTGTCCTTGTTATTTTGGATAGACAGGTGTGTTTCTCGGTCAACAGTTCTATCAAGCCACAATTTTGTTATAAACAATATTCAACAATTTTTGTCCTCCCACTTTTTGTCCAATAGTACTTTTGTTTTACCTACCAGTAATCAAACTGGTATTAATAAACCGAGTTTTTACTATTATTGAATATAAGGAACCAAACTTATATGAAAGATTGAATACTTCAATCAAGTATGTGATCAAAATTATAATCTTGCAATTTCAACGCAATTCAGATGCAATCCAAAATACATTCAACATATTTATCATGATTATCTGCAGATGAGAGAGACTTGGTTGTTTTCTGTGTGTTTCTGCAAAGGACCTGAATTTGCATCAAATCTGGATATTGTGTTTCAGTTTGCTTCCAGAAAGACATCCCTACCTCTCTCTATCGTTGGTGACGTTACTTTGCCTATTTTTTCAATGATAAATTGGGGGAAACTGTTGAATTGATCTATCTTAATCTTTAAATATTATTGAAAATTCGATTTAAATGAGTTTGTTTACTTTAAAAGAAAAAAAATGCCAAGATATGCGTAAAGTGTTTGCTGTTGATAATGAACATTGATGCTGTGTAGGGTGTACCTCTGACGTCATGGACGCCCTCATCAATTTACACCAATCAGCAAAAAGCTGCCCTTACCGACGAGACTACGCCGATGCCATTATATATACACTGCCTGCTGAAAATATCGTTCCTATGTAAGCATGTATCCTATCAACGGAATATCAATTATAAATCGAAGACAAAGAATGACAATACGTACCACAGAATGTTCCTTTAAGTTAACTGCCATAAGTTCCTGACACCTCCTCCAAATACCATTAATTTAAAAATACAATATACAGAAGTACATAAACGAGTAAAATCAGAACTAAATGAATAGTGATGGTCGTTATGATCATCGGGCTAAATGACAGTTGTATTCTTCCCTAAAGAACGTTTATTTGACTGGTGTTGTTCAAAATTACATGTACATAAATGCCATGATTTCCAAAAGGTCGGTCTAACTCTTGCTATGTTAAACATGATTTGAGAATAACTTACCCTAAAAGTAATAAAAAAGAATCGGAAAATATAAAAGGCTGCTGTACTTTAAATCTTTCATTATATGGACAACTTTGACTTGTTTTTAAAACAAATTGATATACATGTATTTTTATTTATGCTTTAATTTTATTTTCTCGCGTTAAAATAGCATATTAACAAGATATAGTCTCGGTAACGATATGTAAAAAAAAAATGCGTGCGCTAAAGCGGAAGTTTCGTTTCGTGAAGTCATTACATTTGTATGCATAGTAATAACTAATGAAATTGGATTTTTGGAAATGACGTGTTTGAGAAGTATTTTTTAAAAGAATTTTGAAATTCAGTTTCTAGCGCACGCTCAACCCGAGCAAGTCAAATTTAGCTTATTGTAAGGTTTCTTAAACTTTGCATATTAACAATAAGGCTTGTGAGAATGAGTCCGCCATTCATTTTGTTTATCCCGCCATTGCTGCGGACTTACAGGTTTCCATAGTTTTTATATGCAAAACATTGTGATAATTATCTATGGTTTTTCCAGGGCAGCGAGGGAAGGATTGTTGACATTTATTCTGTGACAACAAATTAAAACAAAGCGTTTATTAAAACTTTCTTTGTTTTCAGAAAAATTCCAACTGGGTTCAAAATATCTGAACTAAATGAAAGTCATACGGAGATTGTACACAAGTCATGGCCTTTTATAAACTCGCCAGAAAAGTGGACCAATTACCAAATCACTCATTTTCCATCAGTATTAATCGAAACCGAGGACGGACGCCCCGTGGCCTGGGAACTTCAGCATGAATACGGGGCCGTAGGAGCGCTACATGTAGAACCGGAATACCGGAGATGTAAATTAGGGAGTATCGTCACAAGAACACTGGCGGACAAAATGACCAAGGACAGACAACTCGTGTTTGCCCTTGTTAGGGAAAATAACGACAGGTCGATTGCATTTCATGAAAATAATGGTTATGTACGCATGCCTTTTAAATTTTCGATCATGAGCTATTTTGGAGAAACAAAGGAATAAAAGAATATGTAAAGCTTTACTTTTTGTTGAATATGAAAAGTTAATCAGTTTTCTTATTCGATATTTTGAAATGCAAAAAAATGGTCATCTTTTGCAAATTCTTTACTATTATTAATAAACTTAGAAATAAACTATAGATAGTAGGTTTTTCCTCCAAAATGTGTGCTAATATATTTATGTCAGCATCCTAATGCTTTGAATTGCTTCTGTACAACTGAGAGTAAGAATGTAATGCGCATGTACTGATGAGGTGGCATCGTACCTTAACATTAAGATGAATAGTGTGTAAATTTTATATAAACGTATGTTCAAAAATGTTATTAGAAACCTGCGCAAGCTAACCATATGATATTATCTTACTGTTTACATATAATCCCAATCGAAAATCACACGGCCTTTTCCATCAAGTCGAGAAACTTAACGGACAAAATAGCTGCAGGTCTGTAGCTCCCGGTCTGAAAAAATTCGGATGGACGACCTGGGAGCTACAGTGCCTACCATAGTAAAAATCTGCAATTTACGGCGCACAAAAATCTGCGCTAGTTGGGGACTGATTATAACCTTATTTACACACAAATTCTGTGAAAAAAATTAGTACCATTAAATTCCTCATGCACTTTCCTACTGATATCGTCTCTTTCCTTGCCTCAGACTTTCCCCGAAACACGCTAATCGACCTCGGAAAATGAAGTATGTTAAATTCACGTCGAGATCGAGAGTCGCCATTTTTACATGTAAACAAACTGCACCACTTCTCTTTGCGAGACTGGTGATGGTGTTTAAAAGAATATTAGAGGCAAGTAAAATGACGATATCTGTAGTAAAATGTCCGAGGAATTTTCTGAAATCAAATATTTGTACAGAATGTGTTCGGAAATAAGATTAATCAGTCCAAAACTAGCGCAATTTTTTGTGCGCCGTAAATTGCAGTTTTTTACTATGGAAGGCACTGTAGCTCCCAGGTCGTCCATCCGAATTTTTTCAGACCGGGAGCTTCAGACCTGCAGCTACGGACAAAGCCGAGTGATGTTCCGCTGCATATAATCCACGTCAGACTTATATAATTAAAATACTTTGTATATGATATAAAAAATTATTTACACATACGCACAATATATATACCTAATTTTTTTTTTGTAGTAAAATGAAATCTTAGGTTAAAAAAACTAAATTATTTTTACACGCCCATTATTATTATTTACGATACATCAGCTTAATAAATATATTAATTATGATAGATATTTCGATTTTCCATGATTGTATATTACATATCTCCGCAATACTGAGAAGAATCGGATAATCCTACATATTAATTTGCTTTTGCTCATTGGAACTTTCTTAAGTAAAATGAATAATCTGAAAAAACTCCGTAAAAGACGTTGACCTACCAATATAGCAGTAATTTTGCATTTTGTGTTGGACAGCTAAAACTTTTTGGGCGGAGGGAGTGAACTTAAATTACTCTTTTTTATGTAATGGTGTAAACATTGAAAGTCTGAATTGGAATAAATTAATTAGGTCCACAAGAATATTTAGGTAATCTCTTAAATATTTACCCACAATCAAAATACCTATGAGATAGTATTACATAGATAAACATGTTCATAGCGCTAAAAATAAATAAAACCGTATTGTTTTCATCTTGAGTTCCGATGGTCAATAGCATGTGGCGGTGTCCAATCTTAGTTTCATGTCTACATCAGTTCACGCAGAAATTGTGTTTTGAAAAGATATTATCGTCAATATGTGATATAAATTGCAGTCTGCCCTCCGTCTTACAAACACGTGTGATAGATCTGATGCCGGAACAAAGCCCAGAGACAATGCAAGTTCCAACCATATGTTGATATTATCTGAGTTGTAGCGTTGACGTTTATTACCAGCATTTCTATGAAGCTTTTTTTTTTCTTTCAGTTTGTTTCTAACAATGTAGCGTGAGAGAAATGTCTTAAGCTTGCACAGTTCCAAGAAAAAAAGTGCGTAAAGAAATTTGGGATTACGCTATGAAATAATAAGAATATCTAAATTTCTAACAACTTTTGTTGAAGATAATTTGAATTTTGGTTAAAGATAATTTGAATGCATGAGCTACACACAGGGAATTCGAAATTTAATATTCTTTCTCCTCAGGATACGAGTGTACTTTCATCTGGTTCTTACTGTTTACTAGCAAATGTAGCACGGGTATTTCCAGCCAAATAAATTTTAACAGAGATACACTGAGCGCTAGCTATAGTTTAAAATATTTAAATTTTCCAGTGTCTTTGTCTGTGATAACACTACGTATCGATTTTGTACTATAAAGTCCAATAAGGTCAAATGACGTATAATAAGGAAACATTCTTTGAATATTATGATAATTTCGGTCAGATTGTGATCAAATCTATCATAAAGCCCTTCGGGCTTTATTGGATTTGATCATGCCCGACCAAATTTATCACCTCATAATACTCAAAGAATGATTCCTTATTCCTTAAATAATATCTGCAATATGAATACTTTAAAGTTATTATTTGAAAAATAATATATGTCAGAAAGGACAATAGTAAACAATAATTCAGGTTACATTTTACGTTTTATTTCATTTCTGTGAAACCAAACTGCGCTCTTATTTGCAAGGAATTGAACACCAGTTAGCCTCGACAACAGCAATGCGATAACACAATATATTGGAAAAAAAATTTCGGGAAGTGGTAAATTGCACATCCTTAATCATCAATTCTTCACTGTTTTCCAAAACTACAATTTCGCTTAACAAATTCACATAGGAACAAAACTTTGCGCTTTACATTTTTCATTATCCAGCTTTTCATATTAAGGCAGGAGAGCTCACTCTAGCAGTAAATAGTTTCACTTCAGGAGCACAACAACTTCTGCGATTCCTGCTATGGCGGCTAGTACAGCACCTCCTATCGTCACGCCAAAGGACCAACCCAGTTTGTAATATATGTCTTTTATTTTAGACCCGTAAATTCCGACACCAATTATAATGAACACGACTGAAAAAAAGACAAAATGAAGTTTATCAAACACCCCATGCTTTCCTGCAAGCTAGATGTCCTGTAGCAAAATAACCATCGATTTAGCACATCTTACTGGGTACATGTATATACTACAACTACATACTGTCAAAAGTAACACCGAAACTGGACAATTCCAATAGAGCATAAAAAAATTATCTACACATGTATATAGCAGTACATGTATTTTATTCCAGATAGAGTAATTGTTCTTACCAGCGCTAAATGTGAGTCCTATGATGATAAGAAGGTATCTTCTCTGCTTCAAAGACTGGACAAAGAAGTAGAGGAAGAGAAGAATGAGGGCAGCGACCATCAGAATCAGCCCCAGGCACTCAATGCCTTGGACCGCGTGGTACCAGTCTGTTGGTATATAAGAATATGTCAATTATGGTATAATGTTTTCTATAACCCCCACCCTTTAAAATTAAAAAAAAAGAAAAATAGTATAACTACAGAAAAATGTCAAATCAATTTTCATAGTTATTTACCGATCTTATAATGTGTCAAGTATAGCTACGATAGTTCATAATAGTGTCCTAAAAATCCAAAACTTGGGAGCTTCTTGGGGTTTCCCCATTGGGCCGCATCAGAGCTCTACCCTGGACCCACTGGGGAATCGAGGCGGTCCCCATATCCCAGATCTTTTGGGCCCCCTTTCAACAAATCCAGGATTCGTCACTGGTTTAATATTCCCTAACATACCTCTCTATGGATGCAAAAAAATTCATCATGTCTGCAGCGGCTGCTAGTACTGGTATTTCTGTGTGAAAAAAACCTTCATGACCGAAGCAGTATATCAAAACAGTGTGTACGACTAACGTTGATGTGATCACACCTCGACAAAATTAAGGGTTGCGTTCAAGATCGTAGCTGTTACGTAGGGCTACGTAGCAGCCACGCTGTTGAATAGGAAAGCTAACCTAGCCGCTACGTAGATATTCGTAGTGTCATGTACAAATTTATAGATTATCGGAAATCAAAATTTGTACAGTCATATTGCAGATATTATTTGAAAAATAATATATGTCAGAAAGGACAGTAGCCTAAATATTTATTGCTAAGCATCAAATTCATGGGCTACCTAAGTAACCACTTCGTAACAAATATGAAATTTATCTTATTTAGTGATGTTTTGCTCATCCTTTAAGTTATTATGAATTTTAACATGTACATTTTTGCTTAAAATTAACAAATTATGTCGATTTAACATGTCTTTAGTTGAACCTTTCTAACTTTAAATCAGAGATCTAGCGGCTAAACTAGCGGTCCGTTCAATCTACGAACTAGCGGCAAGTCTAGCTTCTACGATCTTGAACGCAGCCCAGGTGATCGTGTGCGCTATAAAAATCAGCCACGAAGAGCAGCAAAATGAACGGATTATTTATTCCGGACTTTTCCAAAATTCAGACTTAGTAGCCATAATTCTGAGTCAAATAGCGTTAAATACAATGAAGTGATTCAAAGGAATTTTCAGAGCTTCACATTTATTTTGAAAAATTCAATTCAAACAAAATCACCAGCACGTGTAGCATTTAATGTACATGTACGTTTCTTTGCTATGTAAATTCTCTATGCTCTATTTAGTGGCAAAATGCACGTGTACATTGCATACTTTAACCTGAACACCGAAGTCAGAGCTAAAATGAGACTCTGGGGTTTTATTATATTATATTTTATTTTTTTCTTGCATATATCTACTCACTCTTACTTACCGCCACATCTTAAACTATCGATGAAAAGCCCAATATCACGATCGTCACACTGATAATATCTGGCGTACCGCTGGTACTTGTTCAGGGCGTCGCTTCGCGATGTGTAGCAGACGTCATAAGCCCAGAGTCCTAGCTCCTGTTCAACGTATACTGGAATAGGCACCGCCTCGGCAAAGATGTCGGTGCCATACTTGTTGTGGGCCCATCCTTTGGTCGCAAACCCGATCACAAAGACCACAAGACCAAGGCAAAGAACAATGAGAGCAACTCTCAGAGGAATGGACGCAGCGCCCCAACCAGCCATTGTTCACGCGAGTTCCCGCCGTGTTCCGTGAGAGAAGTACGATTACTGATGCTGCTGACAAACCGTTCCTTGATGCAGTGCCAATATTTCTTTCCAAGTTGTCAAAAACAATGACATTAATGTTTTTCATTGTATTTCTCTGTGTCATATAGCTGCCTGTGCATCTTTTTACCCAACATACCACAGACACAGGAATTCGCAAAAATCGAGAGAAAGCGCCACAAAACATAATAAGGGCCCTCTCTACACTGTACATTGCTTTCATGATACCTTTGAAGAGTTAATTCGATGAAAAATAAGTAAGACCAAGATAAATTATTTGAAAACTATTATTGCATACATTTTCCCATCCTAAGGCATTTTATTCACCAGTTCTCTCTGCATTTCAAAGATTTTTTCTTTGTTTATAAAGACACGTACGATATGCTGAAATCGAACCAGATTCTCTCAAAATACACATCGCTATGCGATATGATTTTCTTAAAGTTTGAACACAAAATTCACTAGCGTACGGATGGTCCTAAAATTGATTTACAACGTAATCTTAAAACTTGCTACTTTAAATTACTTATTTCATCACGAAATGAAATATCAAATGGCTGCGACAAGTACCACTGCACTGAAGAAAATGTGTTGACTCAGAGAAACAAAGATGAGAAGGAAACACGGAAGCTACTCTCAGCATCAGAGAGTTCTCCCAAACTATTTACAGAGTACATCAAAACAAGTCGGTTGTTATATGTTATCAGCTTTATTTGCCGTATCCCTTTATAAATATATCAACCCGATATCCATACAAAATACACAAAAACATACAAATGAAAAATAAGTATGCAAATCGGTTTTAAAAAATAACAGTTACTCAATTCATTGAAAAAGGGTAACAAAAAACAAAACAAAAAACATGTTCATAAAAAATGTACAGGTGCCGGTGTCAATTATGAATATCATGTTAATTTTCATTGGCAGCTTATTTTTAAATTACCGGTAAAGTTAAACCACCTTCATCTCAGGCTTGCAGGCATTTTGACAAAACTAGCCCTACCACTAGTACATAATTAGTGTAATTACGAAATCTTAAATCACTTTCAGAGAAAATATTCTTTGGTGCATATCACAGTTAACACAACAATAATTGCCGGTTGACAAGTTGTCACATGAACCATACAGACAGACAGACACATAAATATGACATTGATCATGGCACTATATCTTTGTGGATACCACTAAATATTATGGATTTCAAGAATTAAAAAATCTAAAGCTTAATGAAAATGATTTCATTTTTATAAGATAACATCAGTGCTTCCTGAAGGCCTATATCACTGGCAAGTAAAAATCATCTAGTGCACCATATTGTATTGCAAAGTACATACAACAAAATTAGAAAACATTAAATATGGACTTATTTTAAGTCAAACACTCATAATTAGACTTTATAAAGTCATATACATTCATGCAAAGTTCTTAAACAAAAAAAGACTGATATATAAGAATAATAAGATCCATAATTCTCTCTCTCTCTCTCTCTCTCTCTCTCTCTCAGAGTAAAACGTTTTAAATGTTTTATCTGCAAACTGTTTTTTTTTATAAATATGTCTACAATCATGAACTTGCATGCAATATACAACCTCTACTTTGTATACAACAATTTTTACATCATTTATAGAAATAAAAATAAGATATTATGTAACAAAATCAAAGGTACATTTTGCAAAATTAATGGCAATAATCCCCCCCCCCCCAATATTTTAAGCCAAAAGGAAACCCAAAAATTTAACTTCTATAATATCTTTATTTACAGTTTAAGGTGTCTAAATAACTGCAATCTATAGCTTTTCATGTCTTGCATACAAATTCATATTCTTAATATGCTTTAAACAATTTTAAGACAGACTATATGATACAAAGAAAAGCCTGCAGATATGCAATTATGAGATATACATACACAGGCTTTTCCGGGGACAAGCACTAGATATGGCAAACAATGAATCAGAAGAATTCTGCTCAAAATATTCATACTACTAGTATCTTCTTCTGAGAATATCTTTGCAGAATTTTTTTCTCTTTGATCAAGGAAAACATGCACCTAATCAAATCCCTACTAAATATTCTACATTAATACTGCATTGTATAAAAAGAAATGAAAACACATGTCTGTGTACACACGTAATGCACTCTTGACTAGTGGTAATATAATATGGTACAGGCACACAGTTTGATTGCTTTGATCACTTCAGACAGACACAAGTATCCTCATTTACACAGTTCCTGGAAGACTTGTAGTAAATTATGACGCATGGAAGTGGAAAATGTAAACTTAATATAATTACACAACTAATATGAAAACACAAGTAAAATATGTTACCTCTATCTGACCCTATGACATAACATCTAATAGTTGTTCTATAAAAGGGCTAAAAACTCTTTCTACACTCATAGTAAATTTTACACTTCAGATATTTTTTGAGATTGTAATTGTAATGCACACAACCTCAGCAGTCTTGTAGGTTAAATATAACACAAACTTAATATTATACCCTAGACATTAGAGAGGTTAAGCATTTGAATGTGTCCGTCTACAAGTATGTGTGGAGCTACAAGTATGTTTACACATACACGTACCAAAATTTGGCTTATGTTAAATAAACTGTACGTGTAAGCGAACGTGTAAAATAATTAGATTTAACATTTTCAACATGTTTAGTTTACTCTCATTGTTTATGAAATAATTCAATGAATTTGATGAAACCAAAAACACAGTCTTCCTCAATTTATCATCTGCTTTACAAAAAAACGACGTTTGATATACACAAAGTCTGTATTTCTATTTAAAAATTCTACAATTATTCACACTTTTGATTCTATACGTTTTGGTACTACTTGTAGAGTTACAAGGTATGCATAAATTATGATGTAATACACATAAAATTAGGGATTCCCCAAGTTACACGTACTTGTACATGTTCAAATGCTCAATCTCTCTATTGGTATAATTAACTACCTAATTACATGTATTGTTTTGTGTTTCAATAACAATATGTTATTCCAAAGGCAACAAACATCAGTACAAATTATGTGTGAACATAAAATGAAAATGTAACTGCCCATCAAATTGAAACACATGTACTTCTGAATATATACCACAAATATCTGATGAGGAAAAAACTTGAAACTGTAAAAGTAGTGATTTACGCTGGTGATTAAGTACGCGTTTTCTATGGTCAAACAATACGGGTGGGTATTAAATACGCGGAGGCATGATATACCACTCTAAAAAGTTCAGTTTTTTACCATACGTGCTGGGGTATTTTATGCGGTTTTAAGCTTACCACGTAACTAGTGTAAATTTCCCCCACGCGTAAATAACCACTTTTACAGTACATGAATCAATGACTGCACCAATGGCAGGAATCACTTAATCAAATATGAACCACACCAAACAACCACATTCATCAGTGATCTTAAACAATGTAAAGGTCCTTACATTCGCCTCATCAAGGATCTCAAACTGTAGTGTATATGAACTCTCCTGCTCTTTATAAAACGATAGACAAAAAACAACAGAACACAAAACACAGCACTGAACCCCAGCATCACAGTCCCCAGGGAGGGGCCGTCTGGGTGACCGGGGATTGCGACCTTCTCCCCTATACCCCCCACAGTGTCAGGTTGCCCCCCTTTGTCTCGTTTCATCATATACTGGTCTTTATCCTCCCTCTCTATTCTGTCTGCCTCCTCCTGCTGTTTTCGTTGATTTACGTCGTAATACGGGTAATCTCTGTCCTCGTTTTTCTCCTCCTCCTCCTTGTCATCGCCTTTTTCGTTGTAGTCATCGTCTTTGTAGTCCTCTTCTAAATAGTTGTTCTTGTCGTCTTTCCCGTTATCAAAATGCACCATGACATCCTGGTTGGGTTTCTTGGCGTCTTTTTTGGGATATTCTGGTGACTCATTCTTGTCATCATAGTATTCCTCCTTTTCCTTCTGGTTTGAATAGTACTCCTCCTTGTCAGTTTTACCATACAACTGAGCCGCAAGGACATTATTATTCAGAGCACCTGGTTGGTTGTAGTCCTTTTTGAGCAGTGTTCTGTTGGCTTTCATTGCACGGTCATGTTTTTTTACAGCTGTTTTGTCAAGAATTGCTTTAGGGATGTCCTTGAAGGTCTGTCCCATGGCCAGCGCATAGGCTATGTCTTCATTGTCTGTTAAAGGTTTAGCAGCTGATAATTTAGATTTGATGAAAGCATTGTTTTTGAAAATGTCTGAGGAGCCAGGGTATACGAGATAACTCAGGTACATCATCAGAGCCCCTGCCCCTACTGCCGTCTTGTGGGCCAGACATCCACCTGTCACAAAAAGGTCAATAAAGGTCAATTGTTATTTATTATAACTTATTCATTTTTAGCTTATAAAGCATAAACTGCCTAACATTGTGCTACAGTACCGATCAGACCCAACCTAACACCAGAGTAAACCCCAACTAAACCCCGGGTTTACTTTTTGGGTTTACTTGGGGTTTACTCGGGGTTTACTTTGGGTTTACTTGGAAATTGCTTTTGAGGTCAACTGTACACACTGAAGTGTGAAGCAGACCCGTATATTATCTTACTATCCTACTGACTGTAATTCCTGCCCCTTGTATATTCCGAATACACAGTTAGCGTCTGCTTTCAGGGGTATACTTTTGACTGGGTTTACTCTCTGTGTCCACTCTGGGTTTACTTTGGGTTTACTCTGGGTTTACTCTGGGTCCACTCTAGTAAACCCAAAGTAAACCCAGAGTAAACCCAGAAGGTAAACCCAGGGTTTAGTTGGGGTTTACTTTCTGTAAGGTTGGGTCTGATCGGTACTGTATATTGTAAAACAAAGGTAAAGATCTGATTCATATCATTATATGACTTTCTGCTATAAATATAGAAAATAAATCAATTTAGTATGTACAAAATTTGAATGTAACATCAAGTGTATTGATATATTGTGCATGCATGTACTATTATTAAAGAAACAGCCAAATCATCTCCTATAGGAATTTGAGTCTGACATTATCATGATTATTTCTTGCAGTCCTTAATTTTTCTTAAAACACAGTAGGTTTCAACAAATTGATAAACGGGGCGTGTAGGAATCAGTCCTATCAGTTTCAAGTCGGTTTCAGTCGCTGAAGGTTTTGACCTATTGATAAACGGGGCACATAGGTTTCAGTCTGGGTGTTTCAATAGAGTTATGAATTAACTAAAAGTTTCCGTAAGAAATTGAGGGAATGATACTTGGTAGATGTAAATATAATAAAGTGAATTCATTTAGATAAATTAAATTATTGTGATCTGTAAGTAACATTTTTATTGGAACCACTCTGAAATAAACTGGGAATTATTCAATACTAAAATACCTGACATGGCTTTCTCAACCATTAACTTCCTGCTTCTAAAAGTTCTGGAGTTGGAAAAAGACAGCAACCCTCTCTGTAAAGGTTTTGTAAGGATATCTTGAGGTTTAACTTTCTTGTTGTCTTGGTTAGAAAACTGCTGTACCAGTTTTTGGCCTTTCTGCACCACTACAGCATTGTGTGAATCATTGTGGAGGCCCTGTTTTTGCAGTTGAACAGGAATGTTTCCCTTTTCTGTATTATCTTCATAATCATAATCTAAGTCATTGTCTTTTGAATTTACTGTTCTTGGCATGCTGCCAAAGCAGCCGCTTTCTTTTTGCCAATGAATGATTTCATACAAGTACGTGCTGGTTAGGAACTCATAGAATCCAATATTCGGACAAACAAATTCTGAAAAATAAAGTTTGATCTTCATTATATTAAAACTACAAAACAAAAGAAGAAAATATATTGTATTTCACAAAATTGCAATTCACTTATGATCTTCCTAATTTTTTTTAATGTTTCATTTAATCTACTTATTTTTCAAATTAGTGTCAAGAGAAATATATACATGTTATTAGTATTATCCTTTATATAGATATCCCAGAAAGAATATAAGCTATGTCTTACGTTGCTCAAGGAATAGATCCTGAAATCTTGGTGTAATATTTTCCTTGAGTATGATATGAACTGTTTGAATCATCTCCAGGAAGTTGTTTGTACAAAACTCTGTTTGGAAATCATCCACTGACTTCCCCCGTTTCTCAAACATAGCCTTCATGTTGTTCAAACACCCTGCCTTAAAGAAACAAGAACCAGACATTCAGCTTGACTATAGCTTGACTCTATATTGTATGATTACAACAGAATCTGGTTTATCTGGCATGTCATAATATACTGTAGATTCCTAATTAAACGCGAGGAATTAATACCCATGTAAAATCATGAGAAGCACATCTCACAAATTTTTAAGGACGACGGACCCAATTCAAGATTTCGCACCTATGCGCAGAAACCGCGCATATGCTATAAATATGACTGTCATAATCAGTACATCAGAATAAGAGAAAATAATAAAATTGTAATTATACTAAACATTATTTGTGATGCCAAAATATTTTTAGTGGAGAAAAAATTGAAAAAATTAGTTCGAATTTCCTCTGTTTGCGACAAGTCCGTTATATTTTCACGGTTTATAAATCATACAACGCCGAAAGGAAGTTTATAGTCTTATATTCTGGTAGATATTGAATTTATACATTAACTTAACAATATTTATATATACAGCAGTTAATGTAACGTCAGGCAATAAATAATTATGTCCTTTTTTCAATGATATTTCTGAAGAAAAATGAACCATGCAGTGAACTTTGACACAATCCCTCAAAAAATATAAGTCGATGACCTATGTAGCAACCTCTAATGATACACTGTCCACTAATGATGTAATGTTGCATTAGTGGTCAGGATGTTGACCACTAATGATATAATTTTATCATTAACAAACAACCTAACCGTCCGCTAATGATATAATTTCAGATTTGTATCATTAGCGGTCAAAAATTGTAACCTCTAATGACATGGAAAAAAAAATGTGAAATAAGTACTACCTTGACCGCTAATGATATACATTTGGATACATTTTCAATTGCATTAGTGGATGGATTTGCAACCTTTAATGATATAATATGATATATAACATTTTTGAATAAGTTTTTTCGTTATGTCACAAATACTATGCCCTGAAAATTGCTTAATCATACCGGAAATAGTTATATTGTCCTCCCGGAAACAGTTATATTTTACAGGAAATAGTTATATTGTCCTCCCGAAACTGTTATATCACCGTCGCGTGCAATAATTCTGCATATTAATTACGTCGGGTTCAACATTTAGCTAAGCAAACGTAATCATTTTCTCGAAAACAAAAATGTCAGGACAGCGTCTACTATTCAGAGGAACTTACTATAATTGTTTAATTATAAAAAAAAAAATATCTACTTATTGAAAGCACTGATCGACATTTTACTAATCATTGATTTGTAAGAAATGAATATGCATTAATAATTAAAATGACGTTACACTTGTTACTGAGGTAAATATGTTCTTAATTTTTAAAAATGTTATATAACATATATTACATGGCTTCGAGGGCGACATAACAGAATATTTGCCCCGAGGTGACAGGAAAGCCCTGGAGTGTGCCGAAGGCACAAAACTATCTTATGACTAAGATCTATTTTGTCATAAGATTTCATCATAGCCGTTTCACAAAACTGTCATATCTTATGATTATCTTAAGATCTGTCATAATCTTATGACAACCAAATACATGTCTTAAGTCCAAACTTAACATGACGGCAGCCTATAATTTAATAATTTAAAAATTTAATTTAATGATTTTTGAACTGTCTTTGAAATGAAACGTGCTCTACACAATTTAAATGTATCTGATTAAGAATTTCAGATCCATATTCTAATTCCTAATATTGTCTGATACTCATGCCGAAAGGATGTTATTGGGGTTTGATTTTTCCGATTACAATAATTTGTTATTAAGAACTCCTGTTATTAAACTGCGTAGATACAGCAAACAGGACGACCATTTGGTTCTAAATGGGAGAGGGGGGGGGGGGGGGGGGGGGGGTCGGGACATATTCATTTTCATACCTTTGGTCAAAACTCTAGATTTGATGAAAGACACTCACAGCTCACATATTTTTTTGGTGTTTTTCTTGTCAGATATTTTTTTTTTGGTAGCTAAGAAAAAGTATGTTATTTGTTATTAATAATATGAATGCACCAGAACAGAAACAAATGTACCTTTTTTAAAAAAAAAAATTACATCCCGCACCTCACCCTTTTCTCGGTCGGTATTGATTCGAGATTTAATGATTGTCACCTTCCTTGATATAAACTTGTTAACGTCTCAAGCCACGGTCCGGAGTCCGCATATTGGCCGTGGTTTGCGAAGATGGTCAAACCAATACCGGCCGTTTATGTAATATTTCCGGCATATCGCTACAACTTGATTTTGAGAAGTCATGACAATTACCTGACAGCACAATATTGAACAGTTGTCATATTTTTATTATACAAGTCGCGATAAGTGATTATTAAATAAATTCAACTTAACAATAATTTTTTTCGTAAACTTGCCAGAAAAACTATATTAAATGATAAATAATTAGCTACTGATCTCGACTTGACAGAAAAAAACATTGTGTTCAGTACAGATACTAACATTAAACAGAAACTTTTGCATGGGTGTGTTTAGGGGGTATTATTACACATTTGCCAGATTTCAGCATATGCATAGTCTTAAAAGCTTGTGTTACTTTTGAGTAATCAATTTCTTTTACGCGATTTAAAACTCCGAAAAATCACTACCTACCCTTACCCCTTAGGAAGATAAAATCTGCTTAAAGCAAAATGAACTGCAATTTTTCTATAACATTTGTAATTTACCACTTCAGTGATAAAATCAATTAGGGTTGATAAACTTCTGTTGTGAAGATTTTGTGAGACAAGCCATTTAGACATAAATTGAAGCAAATTTACACTGTCGGCATTCTGTACAAAAATTAAGTTGCAATATATTTACATGTATATTTAATTATGCAGAATGTTTTATTACTAGAAAAAATAAACGATTTGTTTCAAACTTCTTAATAATAAATATATCTAGTTACATTAAGGATTGGTTTTACTTTTTTCTCCAAAATTTTGATTGGTATATTGATACATTTGGTAGTAAAAAAAGATCAGACTGTTATTTTTGCATTTATGGTCATTTATTATATTATTTTGGATTGTTGAATTTAAATTATTATTGATAATCATGTTAAAAATTTTTTTTTGCTTTTTTCTGCTGCCATTACTACTGTCACAACATGAATTTACTGGGTTGGTGTAAGTAAAAGAATTACAATATGTCATATTGTATATTTTGTTCTTTAATTATACCCACCAAGAAAATTTAAATTTTACAATATGACACTTCAATTTATCGGGGGAGTATAAATGCAAAATTAAACAATATGACAATTGTGAATTTAGTATTAACACCCATCAATTCAGCAAATATTTTAAAAAGTACATGTAAATGGTTAAGTTTATCCTGTAAAGATTTATACCAATATTCTAATTATAGACAAACTTTTTAAGATATAAATATAGCACAAAATAGCGGATACTCGCGAAAAATTTACTATAAGATAACAATTGCATAATTTAAGTGTTCATAGGATAACCCGAGACGAAATCATAAAAATGGTTCATGTTTTCGACTGTTTATATAGAATTGAAGACGCTCATATAAACATGTTTCTGCATATCTGATGAATAGATATTTTAAAAAATGTAAATTTTTGATTGAATAAATAAAAAATATATACTAGTATATCAATTCATTAATGTTCGTTTATTTGCTGTTGGATTTAGAACCGGCTACATGATGAAAATTCAACGATGCATGTCAATTATTAATTATTAACGGGCTTGGGTCTTTATTCAACACCTTTGGTCTCATATATATATATATATATATATATATATATATATATATATATATATATATATATATATATATATATATATATATATATATAGTTATATAGTTATATCATTAAAGGTTGCCTTTTGCCATGCAGTCCATCCACTAATGCAATTGAAAATATATCCAAATGTATATCATTAGTGGTCAAGGTAGTACTTATTTCACACTTTTTACTAATATCATTAGAGGTTACGATTTTTGACCGCTGATGATATAAATCTAAAACTATATCATTAACGGACGGATAGGTTGTTCGTTAATGATACAATTATATCATTAGTGGTCAATATCCTGACCACTAATGCAACATTATATCATTAGTGGACAGTGTATCATTAGAGGTTGCTACAGACCTACATTTTTTTTCTGTTCATCGGTAAGGTAATTGACTTCTTAAAATTACAATTTAATTAGAGTAAAAAATCTATTGCAGAATTTTTAAAATATCAGTTTTTATACCACCCCCTGGAAAATTCCCATTACTTTCTATTATATCTGCTGATTTTCGTACCTAAATTTTGTAACGCCCCTAGTAAAAAAAGGAAATTGATGATCATGTAATTTTTTTATTGATATTCACTCCCCATTAACTGATTAACATTATATAAAAATTTGAAGAAAAAATCTATTGTAGAAATGAATTGGGTCCGCCGTCCTTAAATCTCGCTCTTATTTTTCGTACATATGTAAACTACATGAAACTATGATTGAAATTCGGCATTCACGATTTTATGGGAAACGTGTAAGTACTCGTGTAAAGTAAGGAATCTACAGTAGTTTACATGATCTACATAAGCCTGTCTGTAACACAGACCACAAAATCTGGTGCATGTTATATACTTTACAATAACTTCATAAGCCAGTGTTAGCCACACAACATCGACCACAGATTCTTGTGAATGATTATCTAGTAAACTAGACTTACATTAGGCTGTTACACACCTGTTTTGTTTAGGTGCCTGATGATATAAAAAGTAGCTCACAAGACCTACAAAAGCCTGTAATACCTACCTGTTCAAAAGACCACAGATCTGGTGGGTGATTCCATAACTGGTCATTACCTTGTCACCGACCTGTTTTGACAACATGGACCACAGGATCTGGTGGGTGATTCCGTAGCCCGTCAATACCTGTGTCACCTACCTGTTTTAATAACATGAACCACAGAATCTGGTGGTCGATTCCATAGCCAGTCATTACCTGTGTAGCCTACTTGTTTTGACAACATGAACCACAGGATCTGGTGTGTGATTCCATAACTAATCATTACCTGTGTAACCTACCTGTTCAGACAACATGATCGAACCACATGATTTGGTGGGCGATTCCATAGCCGGTCATTACCTGTGGAACCTTCCTGTTTTGACAACATGAACCACAGGATTTGGTGGGTGATTCCATAGCCGGTCATTACCTGTGGAACCTACCTGTTCAGACAACATGGACCACAGGATCTGGTGGGTGATTCCGTAGCCAGTCAATCCATGGCTTGTCATTAGCTCCACACAATCGTCCTTGATCTGACACATTGCTGACGCCCCTTTACCTAGGGTCCCTGTCAACTGGGTCATACAGTGGTCCGACTCACTCTCTGACAGTTTCTCTGAAATTAAATTTCAACAAGACTTCTACAACATCTCTGTATGCCAGTGTGTTCACAAAATAATATTTTTAACTCATCCTTCAAGGCAACTTTGTTCATATAATATGTATCATTAAGCCAAAAAAAATATTCCCACAATTTGAGACCTTAAAAAATCATAAAAGAATATTTTTACATTATTTGACCAAGTCTTTACAATATCATCTCATTTATAGTATGTACTTAATAAATTATATCAACATTTTGCTACAGCAAACATTTGTTCTTCATTCAGACAGTCTTCATCATTACAGACCGATGATCTGAAGTTCTCATATTGATTAACAGTTGTAAACTTCTGAAATCAGTGGTCAAATATATTATAAAACCCATTTATTTGTACACAGATATTTTCCCAAGCATTACTTTTATTGCTGAAATAGACATCATGGCCCCAGAGACTGCTGAAGTTGAGAACTCGCTGACTTTTCCACAGGATCCATGGACGACTGACGACAAAGTGGAGGTCCTTGTAGTACTCCTCGTCCCCTCTCTTGACGAAGCTGACCGCCTCCTCGCTGATGCTTGTGGCCTCCTGCTTAAGCTTCTGTATTCGGGTTCTGATGTCCATGGAGAGGCCTCCATTTTCACCTTTGTCGAATCTCTCCAGCAAAATTTCTAACTGACCTACAATTGTACAACTTAGTCCTAAGGCTGAAATACAATTATTGTTTGTTTGGAATTGCCTCCTGCCTAATTGAAATACCCCCTGCTGATAAAAAAATTTAAGCAAAAAATAAAGAACTTTTTTTATATGCATGGAGATTTTTATTTTTTACAAATTTTTAATTAGTTATATAACTTCCAAAGGACTATGTATAATAAGGGCCTAAAATGGCCCCCTAAAATGAACTTCATCATTTTACTGTAATTCTTTGTTTTATTTGTACACATATATATGTGATGTTTTTAAATAATGCTCATTTTGATTCAAGTGCCCACAATTTCGAAATATGACATCCTAAAGACAACCTTTTCCCGCCATTTTTGCATTTTTAGCATAAAACAGCTTGTTTTCAAGCAGTTTTTCTTTCAGAAAACATACAGCGCATGCTTGAACAAAAAAATATTTTAATCAGAGATGTATTTAGCCAAGACTAATAAGTGACAAATTTTTTTTCCTTGTTCAAGCATGCGCTTTATATTTCCCCTTTGTAAATATATAAGAAAAATGTCAATCTTGGACTGATTTTGATTGAATTATAGAAATAGCATCATTTCTGATGTCATATACTGCCAGTGAGTGCAAATAAATCAAATAAGCAAGTGAAAAATATATTTAATATCAACTCTTTTAAAAAATAACATAACATTTTATTGTACCCGAAACACTTTAAAAAGAGGCTAATTTTGGGGGCCAAATTTAACTAATATCATATATAGTTCTTTGAAAAATAAAAAAAAATAAAAAAAACAAATCCCCCCTTCCCACCTGGGTCTAAAACCCCCCAGACAGCAATTGATTCCAAACAAAAATTTTGTTAAAGATGGCTTAAATGTGTACAAACCTCTAAACTTGTACAAACCTCTTAATGAAGAAATTCACATCAAAGATTATGGTTAGCACTTCAATGTGTTCATTAACATCAGAGAATTGGGTTAAAAAAAATAAACTGGTACTCGGTCAAATGCTGTCATATTGATTATGGTATTTACTTTTACTGCCACATTGAAAAGGAGATTAACTCAATTTTAAATTTTAACTTTAAATATGGGTTACATGTATTCCCCTTTTCAAATCTTGCAATTAAAATAAAAAAACTGCCAGTCCTAATATATTTTGAAATGGTTTGCCCGAGAATTGAGAACCATTAATACATGTACATTAATCTAATTTTTGGCCTTATATGTATAGATAACAGACATATTGAGGGAGGGAAAAAGATGAAAGATGTTCAAAAAAGCTCACTTGCATCCCGAGTTTAGGGGAGGTAAAACAATTTTACTTTATTACACTTAATGGATAAATTGTCAAACACTGCAAAATCATGCAGCTGCAACAGCCCACAGATATTTCAGGGAGAAGGCTAAAATCGCTGTGCCTGCTGCCTAATCCCATTCAATATTGAATAAAATTAACGGTATATGGTTTACAACCTGTCTAGCCAAAAACTAAAATGTCTTAGTGCCACTGTACAATGTATTTATGTTGACCTAGTTATAATAAGGGAGTGTGTTTGTGCAGTGAAACAACATCGTGTACAGTAGTGATGCCTATCAACCACTGTTGAACAGGAAATGCTAATTGGTTAGCTGTAGTCTGGTGGAAATTATCTTGATAGTCATTCCACTTAGAATGATTAATGGTCAGTTCCAATTCCATGACTGGTGACAGATGTACACATATGCTCGGTGCATTAATAATTCTAATACAATACAATGTAGAATTCATTGACAAGTATTTCAACTGATTTCAACTTTTCCCAAACTATCAAATGTACTTGTAAACATTTGTTCGGTTTATTATTCCATTCTTATAAACATCACAATGTAAAAAATTTAAGAAAATATTTTAATTCTTTTTTGTTAATTTAATTTAACAATTGAAACTTGGACATTAACTATTTTATTTTATAAACTTGGATATGTTTTTTAAAGTTGTCTAATGCCAATGCACTGTTCCCTCCCCCATCCCCCCCCCAAAGATTCCTAGATTACTATTCCTTGAAAAATGATCAGAAATGTGGTCATATTTAAGCATCTTACTATAAATCTTTTTAACTTTATACATACAGTAAAGTGCAAACTCACTGAATAGGGATTAAGTTTTCATCAACGGAACATTTCTTTTCTTTATTATAAAGCTGGTGTATTTGTTTTTGTTTTGTGTCTAATTATGCTTATTACCATCAAGGAGCTGGGTGCTAAGGTGCAGTAGTGCACACTGATGCAAAATGCAAATAACTCTATTGGAACTTTATTGTTTTTTAAGTAAAAAAATTTACAATGGAAGTTTAAAACAAAGCAAAAACAGCAACAAGATAAATCGTTGTTAGAACAAACCAATTAATTATAAGGATGTTTGAGCTGCAAAATTCAAGTGGGGGGAGATTAATATTACAATTATAATCTTAACAAAGGACCAAATTTATAATTAGTGCTAAATTTCGAGATGTGTATTGTTAAGAATTGAAGGAGTCAGTCCGATATTATCAAGCACAGCCAACTTACTTGGGTTGGTTTTTTTTTTTTTTTGGGGGGGGGGGGGTCTTAATTTATTGATAAAATTTTGATTAGCTTGGGCGTTTTAATATTACCATTGTGATGATTACTGGCATGATTGATTCTCCATGCTGCCTATGCAGTAGGTTTGTACTATATAGAATGTTCTATCGTTAAAATGAAAGATATCCTACAGACCCAGTTTAACTTACTGTGGTCCGAGCATAGACTGGTCACGGACTAACAGTAAGATTATTCTTTCTATAGTCTGTCCCAAGATATTAATGCAGCACATTTGGATGATTTATAATAAAAACACACTGACCTGTGAAAGAAGTGCAATTGAAATTGATGAAAGGGATAATTCCCAAGATATCTTAATTGACACTTATCATTTTTCACTCGGAAATATTAACAAGAACGTAGACAGATTTTTTTCCGGAGATTTATAATAGGAAATGTTTACATTTTTTCTCCATTCAGAAGTCACTTGGAATACCTCACACAATTTTTCAAGGTTATCATCCGGGTCTGTTGCAATGCAAAATCCCAATAGACATATTTTTTAGCCATTTATTAAAACCTAACAAGCTAGAGGGGGTTTTAGAAGAGAAATCTTGGGATTTTTACATACTATTGAATGGACATAGTTTGATCATTGAGGTATTTATGAAGATTGAGTATATTAAGAAAATGTGCGGTATAAATATCTTGGGACAGACTATAGGTTTGCACATGAAATAATATCAGCATTTAAAAACTACCAAGTGGTAGCAAACAGCTGAGAAAGGCAAAAAGATAAGATGATAGTATAAATAGCGAATCTTTCTCCGCATCGGAGACGCATGTAAGCAGTGGTAAGGCTGTAACTATAGAAGACAACCCAGCCAGGCACTGGCAGCGGTCTGGGTAGGCTGCAGCCAGCAGCTGACTTACCTTCCAAAACACGCAAACCAAAAAGTCCATCAATGTTCAGCTCCCGAAAAGTTGACTTGTAATAGCGAACAACACGTTCAATGGCTGACAGTGTGTCATTCAATGCCTGCAACCTCTTGTCTACAGGGGCAGAAATTGTTAAACTAAACACTGCAAACAGCAGTACTCCAGAAAAGACAGCCATCTTTAATATACTGCTTAAAACCAGAATCGGAAGGAAAGATTTTTTCCGAATACACATGACGGTATCGGTGCTTATCTGGCACGTACATGTAGCATGTTTTTGAAAGACGGGGGGGGGGGGGGGGGGTTGGTTGCAGACTCATCCAACAAATCTGGACAAGCAAAAGAAAAAAAAAGTAAAAAGACAAATTCCGTGTGTGTGTGTGTGGGGGGGGGGGGGGGGGGGCTTGCATAACTATACATCTTGAACTTAATTTCTCTCTTCATTTCCTTTTTTTTAATTTCAATTTTTATATACTCCCAAAAAATACATACATGAAGTCATGTACAAATGTAGCAATTATACGTTCTCGTGTTAATTTTTTCTCTGAAGTATGTCATTACAAACATTTCGGTGAAACTTGATATTTCCCAAGAGAAAAAATCCTTTATTAACAAAAAACAGCGAATTTTCGTAGGTTGCCATTTTTTGCAGAGTGGTTATCGTTGTTTTATATGACCAGTAAAGAAACTTATTAATTTGTTAAGTATGTTATGGATACACCTGTGAATCCACAAATATTAAGCCACTATAGGACTTTTCTTATATAAATGTTTTAAAACACCGTATCACGACAATGGCTTTTACCACAAGTTGTTTTCCTAGGGGTATTCACACCCGTGAACCCGTACCCGTGCATTTTATCAGCATAAACATATACATATGATTATCATATGTGTGTTTGACTTTTTTCTTACAGTGATCTCGTAGCCCAGTTGCCGTCCAGGTCAGTAGATTGTAAACATCAACAATACCATTTATGCTGCTTGTTCGTCTTTAATTAAAACTCTACAGTTTTAGCGAATATAATCTAATCAAATAATCGCATTTGCCAGAGAAATATCTATCTATATATAAATAGATACATCACCTATAACAGCTATTTTTTTAATACGTTGTCGTACTATAGTAAGTCTCAGCTATAGCATTTTGCTATTCATAACAAAAACATGTATATGAGACATGAGAGGTGTAGCATAGGTGAGAGCTTCGCGGCGCAATTGAAATACCACTACTCCCATCGTTTCTTTACTTATTCAGTTAAGCGGAGAGCGGGGCGCAAATAAGTCCCTTGGTGATAATAGAACTTTCATTTTTGGTGATTTAGATTGTGTAAAGTCAAAAGTTTTAATATTGTACTCATCATGATAAAAAAATACATATACAGAAGTAGATGTCAGAAAAACCAATTAACAGTAAATTCCATTATAAATGATTAAAAACAGTTATATAAAGTACTCAAATTCTGTGCAAAGAAAAGAAGTGAGATGGATAGGTTCAATACAGACTGGAAAAATTGGACCCCTGTGATTAACTCTCTCTCTCTCTCTCTCTCTCTCTCTCTCTCTCTCTCTCTCTCTCAATAAAAAATGTGTTTTTATATGAAATTTGTTTTTTTTTTATAGTAGACGTTCATTACATATGCAATGGATGTTGATGCAATTGTTTCATTGCACTGTTAAAAACACTTTGTATCCTTGAAAATTCGTGATGTATACAGAAGCAATTTTTTAACATTTCGTAACTGATATGTCTTCTCATCAATAGCACAGATAAAATAAAACAACACCGATTGAAATCATTCAAACGAGACGAAACGTCAAAACATAATATTGGTATTTTTCTGTGCGTGCTTAATATGATTGTCATTTTTTGTGATTGATTTTAGTCTTTGGTGATAGTTTAATAGAAAACCACTTAACATGGCCAAAATGATCACTGTGAACACAGCCAGAGCCGTTGCAATATTGGTGTCTGCGTTGTTTCTACGACAGATCGTACTCACTTTAAATTTGCTGTTTGTTTTGTCCTCGACATTGTTTTAAATATGAAGCACTGAGACGAAAACGTTTTATTTTGATATTATTTTTCTATTTCATAAACGTAATATCATTTTCATCGGCAACTTTAAACAATCCAAAAGCAACCAAACCGGAATTAAGTGTTAGTGATATTTAGCAAAGGTCAACGTAGTCGTATCTGGTCGCAACCTGAGGTAAAGGTCAATCCATCGTTCTTAACAATGTGAAAGTTAAATGAAAATCAGTTACCCTGACAGAAACACAAATAAATGTGCTTATTTCATATAGGAAATACATTATACTGGGTGAACACTTAGAAGTTTTGTTGAGTGTATATGTATTATAGTCATTATAGTCAACCAATAAAATAAATACATGAAGATGTATAATTTACACGCTGCCAAATGCAGTTTAACAACACATTTTGAAATAAAATCAAAAAACAGTTCAAAACAAACCATAATACAATAAGATGCTTTTATGTACTTCTTCTAAATCTCCAATATTTTTTTCCACGATGCTCCAAGACCGGAGTTATCCCGCTTTGGTCACGATAATCTTTAGGTGGAATAGCACATCACAAAATCGCTGACCTCTGATCGAAACGACATTCGTTTTATTAAAAGGATCGGTGTGGTCCCATTTCGCCTTAACTGTGAAATACGGGTATAAAAGGGTATAAAAGTAGTAAGAAAAAATGGGAATTTCTGTACTTCAGAATTCTTCTGTAAAATCAGATCTTGTAAATTGGCGAAATGTTTTGATAATTATTACTTAAATATTTGGGATTTAAAATGAAAAATAAAGAAAAAGAATTAAAAAAAAATTTTTTTTAATGTAAACTTTACTCTGCAGTCAATATAAAATCAAAAGATTTAGATGATGAAATATTAGATTCATTTTAATTTTTTACAGACATTTTACTTGAGGATTACGTTTACTCGGAATGAAAAAAAAAATTCACTGATGATAATGCAAAACCATCTATTATAGACCCTTCATTGTAGTGTTAATTTTTACTTTAAAAAAAGTAGGTCAATGACCTACTTTTTGAGTTAATGGCCACTGAACATTTTTGGAAATATTAAAAAAAATCCCTAGAAATTTTACACTCTGATTGAGATTTTCTTATCTGTGAAATAATACAAATGGCTAAACTCTTTTCATAATGAAGTACAGTTTGTGAATGGCAGTGGCACTAAATAGGTCAAAAGCATAAATTTTTATGACAATTTTTAATAAATATTCCAGTCCGAATTTCCTCTATCAATTTCAAATCCCTACCCATTTTTGATTTAATTTAACAAAAAATTGAATGGTGATAATACTAAAACATTTAGAGTATTAAAATACTCATATTGCCCTTATTCTGCTGGCATGAAATGAGGTCAATGATAAAAATTTTGAGATATTGTATCTTTTATCGTTTAAAAGCATTTTTCAATATTTTTGTAGTGTGTGCCATACAGTTATCTAAATGAAAAAGTTAGATAAAACTAACAGAAAATATGCAAAATTATGTTGACTAACAAATCAAATCTTAACTTTTGATATTATAGTACTGCCAAAATAATTTCGGTGAAAAATAAAATTTGAAAAAATTAGTCTGAATTTCCTCTGTTCTGCTAAAAGTCAAATTTCGTTTGAGCCTAACTCCATAATATAGTATAAATATCGAATGTCATGTCAATAAATATTCATTTCGATAATAATTTATGTGTTTAGAACAAATTTTACTCATGACATTCAACTTAATTCGAATCCGAACCCTGAGTAAACAACATCCTTAAGAATATTTAGCTGATATTTATAATAAGATTCATACGCAAATTTTCATTAATTCATGAATACTTTATACATCTTTATAAGAGTGAATTGTCGAAATATATTTCAAATAATATAAAATTAATGATAATATACCGGTAATGCTATACAACAATTTCAGTACTTAATTTGATGTTTATAGAAGTTCCCATATTGGCTTAATTTACCTCCGAGCTTACTAAGGCAAAATAAGAATAAACCATTTTATCGATTGCAACATATTACTTACTCGAGTAATCCATAGCCGAGTGGATAAAGTGCCGGGGCGTATGATCCGCACATCCCGAGTTCGAATCCCACAGGGGTTTTTGTTGTTACTTATTGAATTGAATTTTTTAGATATTAATTTTTTATCCCCAAACTTCAATTTGTTTCGCTTATTTGACATATGTACACTTTATTTATCATTACATCTTTCATAATCAAATAATTTTACTGCACATGTTAATTTGAGTGACTTTTTCCAGGTGTTATTCCACCTTAACATGCAAGATTTTTCAAAATACTAGAAGTATGTTATCTACACACGTATTTGATTAAGAGAATATAAAATACACACGTTAATATAGAAAAGGATACTATTTCGATAAGAAGTTTACAGCATTAAAGGTATTTCTCCAGATGACTGTATGCTGAGCATAGACTTCATTCATATATTTCTTGTTAATATACTAGAGTCCTAATATATGTTTAGCTTTTAATTTTAAAAAAAATATAATTTAATTTAATTATTTAATCTAATTTCAGTTATTAGTATTATGGTACTAATCAATGGAACCAGCTAGTCTTCCCAAGTCTTGCTTGTCAGGTGAGGCGGGGGGGGGGGGGTGTCTGAGGGTCACAGCGTAGGTGTTGGCAAGATCAAGATCCCTCAGTGGTCCCTCGGTATATGAAATAATGAGAGAAAAAAAAATCACAATGTAATATTTAATCGGAGAAAATGAAAATCCAATTTTTCATTAATTTTGAAATATATGTGCGTAAATCATTGAAATACGTGTTTATTAAAATTGAACTAAGGAACTTTTTTGCAATTAGAATACATCAGTAATAACTGCATGTATATAAGCAATATGCTGTGCATTAAAAAGTAATTGATTAACAATGATTGTTTAGTCTTATTTGCAGTATTTTCTATTACGTAACATTAAGCTATGTTAAGTCTAGCGACGCGTAATTCTCTCTCCTGCAACAGCATAAACTTGATATGGTTACGGTTATATAATGATAAATAATAATATAGAATAATATAATTATATATTATCATGATATAATATACAAATACATGCGCGGATTCAGAAAATATTTCTAGGGGAGGGTCAGAGGGATAATTGTTCGCCACGGGGAATCCGTGGCCTATTTTCGGAAATTTTACAAAGTCCATTTAAATAAGTTTGAATTTTCCAGGAGGGGAATCTGGACCTGCTCCCTTGCCCTCCGACCCTTTTGATCCGCGCATGAAATACAATTATGTTATTGGCACAAGCACAATTACAATATTTGGCAATGGTCAATATATGCTTAAACAGATATATATTTTCATTATAATTGCACATCATATTTAATGAATGATGTCAATAAAACATTGTAATATTGGACGAGAAATAAACTCAATGATGAAAATGTTTATGGCAAATAAACTTTAATGCAATTTGGAAGACATTATGTAAAGATATGCACCAGCTTCGTGTATCAAGCAGTTCATGTGATTTCTAAACTGTGTACGACGACAATTAAACTGATAAAAGTTGATTTAGAATGTTTACGGGTGTCATAAGCAGCTACTAACGTGTGTGAATCGTTTTCAGGATCAAAATATTTCATACAGAAATAATGGAACACAAATGGGTTCATTCTCATTTCACTATCGTAGAATTTGGGATATTCACGAAATTCAAAATGCTGACCTATACGTAAAATCGTGAGCAAAACTCAAATAAAAAACCACAGATACACATACTATGTAGATAGTTTGTGTATTTGTGTCAACATCCAGACAAACATGTTTTGCGTCTTTTCAAAAGTCATCATTGGCAATGAAAATATTTAAGTTTGTGTGGCACTAAGAGCAAACGGTCAACGACTCTTTATCGTGCTAAAGGCTACTACCCAATGCCTGATTTTCTTTTCACAAAGCACTTTCTGTTGCAGTTAGTTTAAAACCATAGCAGTCTACATCTGTACTTTGTCTTAAAGTTTTATAATATAAAAAAAACTATGAAGTTTAAATGTTAACTAAAAATACTACTGAATACAAGGATTTTTTCGCCTCATGTAATTTTTGCCCTTCTAAACATGCAAACAGTTTCGCTCCGTCTTGAATCCGCCCAGATAATTTGAAACTTTAGAATTCGCCCAGTATTAAATCCACCCGCTGGTTTTAAGAGCTAAAGGGGCGAAAATAAAACAGGAGCGAATATATCCCTGTATACAGTATTATGTCAATTTAAATTACTGTAGAGATATTATTTTGATGGTCTTGTTTGTACATTATGTACAGCAGAATAATAAAGATTACAAGTATGTACGTGTACAGAAATGACATTAATGATATCAAAAAATTCACGGGTTCTTCATGTAAAAAGCAATGTTTCCAGAAACGCCGATATTTCTACAGATTGCATATATTTCGGACAAATGATATGTAATAAGCAGTTCTGTGAAAATGTTTTGGTTCAAAGCTATAGACATACAGTATTCTTTTTGCATTAATTAAAGGATTTTTTTTATGACAATCCATTTTTTATTCAAAGGGTCCTTTTATTGAAGTCCTCTTTCCTATGCAAAGTTAAATACGGGTTTTTTTGTATATATAGGATGTTCAGACTTGTCAGCTAAAAGTAAACAAGGTATCTAATCATGATTGACAATTTTATAATAATTAATTATCCAATAAGTCATATTTTAATAAATTTGCAATGGCTCATTCAGAGCTCTAATTGACGGAATTTTTCTTCGAAAATTTGACAAATTTAAAAATCCATATTTTGACGAAACACTAATGAGTAATATTTTATTTTTTGCACATTATCTTCGGAAAACATGGTTTTGGGCAATACTGCAGTATAGTATTTACATCTTTTAAACATTTGTGTTAAAAGGGTTCGTAGCCGAGTTTCTTCCAGAATGTGCCAAATTGGTCTAGATCGCAACAATTCTAAAATTGAATTTAAAGAAGGCAAATCTTTCAACATCAGTTTTAAATATTTCTGTCAAAATATCGTCGAAATAAATAAAAGTCCTTATATGACAATTGATTTTTGACATGATAAGACATTCAAATGTTACGTTCCAGACGCAGTAGGCATTGGCACGATCATTTGGTTATAGGTTCTTAGCGCGATGCTAACTTAATCTTAAAGCCCTTCTTTGCACATTATATTTCTTCTTAGTGCTAGCAAAAACTGCTTGTCGGCTGGGATGGTGAAACACAAAATCGCAAAATATCTATTAGCATGTTAACGCGTGTTTTTGTTTTTGTTTTTTTATTATTATTATTAGAGGGTTTTTTTTTGTCGATGGTCACGTTCTGATTGGCACGAGAACCTCCACAATTTTACCGTAAATGATTTGGAATGACTCGTTCGTTGATATTTAAGATATCGTTTTAAAGCTACGAAAATTGTTAAAGAATAACTACAAATTTTTTTTGCTTTGAAATTTAACATAATCTATAACATTTTCACGATTTATCTCTTATTATCATTAATTTGTTTGTCAAAACATTTTTGAGTTGAAAAAGAATCCTGGGTTTGCGCCTGCTACAATACATGAATGTTATATATAATAGCAATATTACTCATGTTATATCTATTTCGTGGTTATACATGATAGATAATATTATATTGCAGTTAGCATTTCAGCGGAATCAGACGAGTCAACTTAAATCGGTAAACAAAGACTCGCAAACCTTGGGTTGGGACGCTTGGAATCTCAGATACAGACCGATATGCTTCGAAGCCTGAAATGCGCTCTTTTTTAATCCATGTATTAGTATGAAAACACGTATACTTATAATAGTTTGTGACCACTGTAATTGTGAATTATGTACTTGAATTGTACCATGTACTGTTTGATTATTGTCCAGAACATTTTGGAACCATGTTCGGCTAAAGCAATATTTAAATATAAACAATATTTTACAAAGTGAAACCATCCGATTAAGAACGATACCAGTTAAACCGTTTTATTGAGAATGTTATATTCTGTTAGTGTTACTCAAATAATCCGTGAAAGCGTCTTTTTTAGATACATGTTTACGAATATAACAAAATACAGGGCACCAGTATATCAAATTTCAAGTAAACCACAATTCTTTCAAATTAATAGGAAATATTAAAAAAAAACCTTTTTAAAAATATTTACGATGCAAGGGTTTTTTAAGGTGTAGAAATATATTTTCACGAAAATAGAAAATTTTCTCTCTACGATTGGTGGTTATTTTTTATTTTATTTTTTTTTTTATCAAACTTTTGAAGAAGTTAAAAGTAAGCAGGGTTCGAAACAAGCCTCATTCAATTTTAATTATATGACTATTTTTCTTTTCTTTTTCCCGAGATTCTGAATAATGAATATGTATATTTTTTCATCAAACATATCGAATTTAAAACTCTCAATTTAATTTGAACTATAAGCAACCATTTTGTATATGTTTTAATAAAAAATTACAAAGATATACAAAAATATTTCACATTTAATGAACAAGCGTTATTCGACCTCTGGTTAAAATAATGATCTTATTTTGGTCATTTTTGAGTTTATAGCATAGTAAATAATATTTATTTTATGTTTGCACGAAATAAATAGTATAAAAACTCCGGGATTGATTTATCTGAAAATGGACCATGCTGCTAGATGACAAAGTTGGACAAATCGACAAAACTTGCCAGCCGGGTTTGAGAAATTCTAATGCCAGCAGCGACACCGATATATTTGTCCAGCTCTCCTTCATACATGTTCAACCTAAGCAAACAAGAAAAAGAGACCAAACGGGTCATTTCTCAGGCTCCCATGGAAAGTAAAACTAAGTTTTACGTAAAATAACCAGGCAACAAAGCAAATATTTGACTTTTAGACATCTCGGACACAGAATACATTTCCGATTTTCAATTGGATGTCGTCGGTCAGCGCCAGGTAAACAAGTCCAAAAGGCCGAGTTCATTAAATTTTGCGCGATCTCTTAGTTAGCAAATATTTGTGCTAAATTGTCTTATATAATTCTTTTGAAATCCGTTTCAGGTTGTTCTAAGTAGTATTTGGATAGGTCTCCAAAGCGCTCACCCCGCGTAGGGATATGAGCGGATGAACACAAGAAAATGTCCAATCCGTACAGATAAGCAAACATTTCCTAAACCTGCTTACACAATGAAAGCGCAGTGCCCGACCAAAATGAGAAAAATATAATGAAGCATTTAAAAGCATTTGTAAGCGGACACTGCTGTGTCAACAGCATTCTTTTCAGGACTCGCACGTGAACCTCGAACCCGACCTCTGTACTTAGTCTTTTCTGCTAATTGTAAACGCCCGACACCACATGGTATTGACGAAATATAACACATATTACAGTTTTTACATTATTACAATCAGAGAAATATTTGTTTATACAATTCACTCATTATTACGATCGGTTTGCCGTACACAGATTCAGTGCAGTTTTCTGTTCGGTAATTGAAATTGATTGCCAAAGGCAAACAGTTATATTAAGGGAATACAAAAAAGCAAACACAGATAGTTGAAATTTTCTTACCATTGTATGGTTTAAAAAGTTCTCATTATGAACGATATAAATTCCGATGTAAGTTCGTTTGTTAGATAAAAAAAATAACTTTATATTTAATTAATGAAAAAAAAAAATAGTTTACAAAAATAGAATTTCAAGTAGTTCAGCTTTTTATACATGAAGCTATTGCTCAGCATTGCAATTGCTATCATACTCATATTAAAGCTTTTGACACAAACTAATCTATACGATTAAAGATTTTGTGCATTGAAATATATGTATTTTATTGAGTTGTTCTTGCTTAAAAACGAACGGAATTTGTGCAATGGAAAAACCTTGATATCTCATTGTAATTATTGTGGACACTTTTAGCCACAGTAGCAGTATTGTATTATGTTGCATTAAATTATCGCAATTTGCCATTGCCATATTTAATCATAAAATAAATGTTTAGCAAACCAACGAATATTTTGCATTTATTTCTGTAAAAAAAAAAAAAGACGAGAATAAATTGTTTGGGTGGGGGGTTTGTTTGTTTGTTTTTGTTTTGTTTTGTTTTGTTTGTTTGGGGTTTTTTTTGCAAAATAAATTATAGGGAAGGATCACGGATTGTTGGTGGTTTCAGAGGTGGTCGGGCAAAGGGCAGGAGGTGTAATCGCTTTACAAAGGAGGATACAACCCTCATAAGTATTGTTTCTATCTACCCACTTTCCGTGGGTAAAACTGAATTGTAATACTAGTAGTATATGTAGAAAATAAAGGACCTTTAAAACAAGAAAGGGCTTTGTTGTCAGATAAGACAACTTTTACGTATGAATATACTGAGAAAACCACATTATAATTGCCGTCAAAGGTTCATACTTAACAACGAACAAAGGTGAGTTCAAATGTCCGCTCTTATATTTTGTAAAAGAACGAAATGACAGATAGACTTAGATGTCTCACACTAATTGATAATTGAGAAACGAGTGGAAAGTAAGAAGGAAGACACTATCCGCGCCCTTCAATTTTTATCCTGAACAGTTTGTTAAAAGGAACTTCCAAAACCTACCTTTGAATATACTTTAGAAAATAGCCTATTATTAAAAGCATAATGGAAGTAAAAATCACTTGAGATAGTGTCTTTGATCCATAAGCATCTTTGATCTCCTTTATGACTGAACAAACTATAAAAAACCGATTGGTTATTGAGAAATATATTTAAACTGATATTAAGTTATCATTTGCGGCACTTTTCATATATTTGAAACGGCAGAACGTAATGTTACTTCAAATATTGACAACAAATAGCGCGAAATTGTCTGTCCCGCGCCCGTATAATGAAATCGTCTGCTAATTCAATGTTTGTTATTTGTTTTTGTTGTTATAATATTTGAACGGCTGCCACTTTGGCTTTGAGGAGCAGTTGTCCTTCCATTTTTCAAATAACACTGCATCTAAATCAAACTTTCTGAGAATATAAAACAGATTTATTTTTACATTATTCTTCATTCAGTTCAGCTCAGCATGCAAGTATTCTAGTCGTTCATGCTTTTTTGTCTAATTATGGATTCTAAACAAAGGAAAAAACCAACATTCATTTTTTGGGGGAACCATTTCACAAATGACAATCTCTGAAAAAAAATGCGTATGTATAAAACTAATGAAACAACAATGGAGTTATACAGAGATCGAGACAAAGAAAAATGATTCGTGGCAGATGCACAACTTTGTGTTTTTATTTTTTTCAAAACAGGAATTGATCAACAAGAAGGAATTTGTGAGGAAAGTATGGAGGTGTCGAGCTAGATTAACCCGTCTGGAATATGCTTGGCATGAAACGATTTTCTTTCATTGCACAGAAATGGCCTACGTGCTGTGAGGGACCTATATATGGCTGCTATATTTAGTATGAATTGAAACGCTGACGTCGAGAACAGGTCAATGTCAAACTTAGATGAGATTCCGTCATTATGAATAAGAATTATAGATTTGTAAATGAAAATTATTAAGGTTGCTGGAGTAGTGTAACAGTGCACGGAAACCCCGAGCTATTTTTTCTTTCTGAATTTTCAAGTTCTGTAGGCAAAGCGCTGTAACATATCGAAAATTCAGAACATAAATACACCCAACAGCAGAACAAACAAACATTAAAAAATAAAAGAAGACAAAAGAAAGCTTTGATGTTGCGATACCGTCATATCTAATTACAATAAGTTACATTTGTAGCTCGGAATGACACCCCGTCGTGACATCCCGTTGCTGTATGTTTGTTATGTTACATATTCAATGGCTTTTCAGGTAAGTACCCAATGTACCAAAGCTAGAATACCTACCGAAATGTCGTAATGACGCAGGAGACCCACTTCCTATGACCAATGATCTTGTTTCGATATAGTAGCTTAAGGTGACAATATGGAAATGAAACACTTCTGATACGGAGTGAATTTCTCAGGAAAAATGTTTTTGTTTATAACGCATGTCTGAAACTTTAGGTCTAAATTTCTTTCAAATGAAGCAATTTCAAACATAAGTATTCAAATAAGCAGGAAATGATTCTTAAATTATTGTTGAACTGTGCAGGAAGTACACAAATTAATTTTGCATTTTTTTTTTCATTTTGTAAATGTTTAATGATGTTCAAGTACAATAAGTGTTACTTTTGGGAATGTACAATCAGTTAAAATAGTAACTTACAACGAGTACGTATTATTTTTGTTTCGATAAATATAAAACTTAAGTAGATACATTTATGTGTAATTAATAAATAAACGTTAACGAGAGATGGATTTGGTTTAAATAAAGTAGCAAAAGTTAAAATTTCATCGTATGAAAAAAGTGTATATTATTATGTAGACAATGTTGCAAAGTTGCAATTACTTAAAACTTGAATCCTTAATTATCTGAACATATTAATAGATATAATAATAAATTGATATGGATGTGAAATAAGACAAAACACTTACATAAGTAAATAAGATATAAACCACTCCCCCCCCCTCAAAAAAAGGATAGAAAAGTAAAACAAAAAAAAAATAATAATAATCATAAAGAGAGAGAAGAAACCCCACAAAAACACAATAACTGAAAAAATATAAGTTTATCTAATTTGTGATTCTAGATAATTTATTTTTAGGTTATTTGGTAGGTAACAGTTAATTCTATAGGGTAAAATTAACCTAAAATTGTATTTTTTACGTTCATTATAGTAATATAAAACATCTTTCAACGATTACATAAAATGGACATCAGTTCTCTTGGTTAGATCATTAATAGCTTATTCCTTACAAATTGATATTTAATGCAGGTTATCGTTAATTTTTTCCGATACCAAAAAATATTTTTCAAATGCTCACCAATAAGGCCAGGAGTTTATAAGGGTGAAAAGGTCAAATCGGCTGCAAATAGTTCGGCCACGACATAAACTAAATATTGATACTTTCAAGTGTTAATAAGATAATTAACAGTCGAAAACATGTACCTTTTGCTACATTTAAATCAAAATCAAAACAATTTACAATGTAACAACACTGTCCGAAATTTTCAATAGATGTTGTAGTTTGTAGACTGACTCAGGCCAATTACAGACCAAGTTTTTTTAAAGAATATATTTTGTACAGAAAGTTTACGAGGTCGAACAAAGAGTTTTTAGATTCTTGTCCTTTTTGTAAAAATATAAATACATATATTTACACATTATAAGTTTAATTTTTTGTATTAATTCATTGTAAAATATATTCAGTTATACGGTCTTTAGGTAAATTGAGAAAAATAATTCTTTTTAAATGAAAATTGTAGCGCAAACTTTCGGATTGATTCAATTACAAAATTGCATAAATAAGTCAGACATATCTATAACATTTCAAGGCCAAAAATGATATATAAGTTTTATAAACGAGATAACAGCCGCCAAAATTTGGATGTGTACTATCATATAAAAATCAGCAAACGCAAAAATAATCTTTATAAAGTTAGTTTAAGAGTGATAGAGACTTCAAATACATCATACATTGATATGATTATCTTCTATTCAATTATTGATTCCAAAATGTATTTGCTGCAGCTGTCAAAAACTAATAAAGCAAATAAAATGAGGATTTTTCCCATTAATAAATACCGGTAGATGAATATATGAATTTTCCATACAAAAAATCTCAGAATGTCAAGAAAATCTAGAAGTTTTTCTTAAGGTATATTGACGAAATGTTCAAAAACTAAACTATACATATATTTTATTGGGTAAATTTCTCTTTTATCTTAATTTTCATTTATTGCAAAATGCATTTATGACTTAGAATCAATGTTTTAAATGAAATATGTGCGATAAATGATATGCACATTTTTTATTTTAAAAAAAATATGTGGTAAATTTAATTTATAGCGTAAAAAGCGAAAGCTTACAAATTTTATATTAAATTTACCTGTTCTCATGTCGGTAGATTTTAGCAAGGATCGAAAAGGTTTAGTTATTACCTACATTCATATACAAAAGAACAAAAGATCTCACCCAAAGATATTTATTTTCTGAATTTATTCATACAGAAAATTGTTATTCATTCAAAAACTAATTCAAAGATATTGTTTGAAAAATCAAATTATTTTCCCTCCTTTTCTCCTTACTCACGACAAACATAACATAGACAGAAGTACGTGATAAATATCAGGCTGTAAAATAAAAAATCATATTGGAATGAATAAAATAAAAAAAGAAAAAAGGAACTTAAATCTATTAAAACGATCATCTAAAATACTTGCTTTATTAACAAAAAAGGGGGGGGGTATTACATTATGTTTGTTTGTTTCTTTGTTTGATTGTTTGGGTTTTTTTCTTTTAAAAAATAAAGTTTTATTAAAAAAAATATGTTTTCTTTAAGTAATGCATTACAATGAATAATTGAATTAAATAATGATTTAGTTTCCTGATAAATATTTTGCTTTTATTTCTAGAAAAGTCTAACCATCAAACTTTTTTTTCTCATGATTTTTTTTATCAATAATTATTTTATCACATAATTATTATTCTAAATTAATCTAAATTATATATTTTTGAAGCACAAATGCAAGTTTATACTCAGAATTTTCTTTACTAAAAAGATATTTATATCTTTTAAAACTTTTCTGCACAGGCGATAATAAAAATGATAAATTTAAATATGCATTCCTTCACAGCCCCCTCCCACTTTTCATATTTTTTCTTCTACAAAATTAATTTACTTGTACTTATGTAAAAAAAATGTAAAGTACGAAATAAGAAAAGCTCTACTATACATACCGTAGTAAATTTTGCAGAAGTTTTAAATCAATCAATTTTGTTAAGATTTAATGAAATCAATGACCCTCTCGCGCTAACATCCGTGCCAACGAGAGATATTAATATAAGATGTAGAACTTGTTTATTAATCGTTGTAAAATAAATAAAGTTCAGTTTATATTTAATGAAAAGACATTTTCTGGCTTAATTGATTTCTAATAAATGAATAGGATTTTTTAAATATTTATATTCAAATTAAAGTATCATTAACTCAATTTTATTTCCCTAAAGTAGGTGGCCAAATTTAGATCGTCTAATAATGATTTATAAATAATATGAATTTTTAAGTAGTCATTACGTTAGTTAGAAGTTGATTATTAGAATTTGTGTTATGAAAAATAAAATACAATTATACCAAATATCAAATATACAAAACATCTATTTATAAACTCGGGTCATTGGATCTACATGTACACGTGTTTGTCCGTGTAAACAAGAACAACATTTTAATAAATGGTTGTATTTCTGCCAACCTTTTTGCTTGTCTTTCCCAGCAAGAATGTAGACATTGTACGCTATGCCGGGTCCTCGGTAATTCTGTATAAACAAAATCACTTAGATGTCATACAATAGCTTCCCACGTTTCTGATATAGTTTTATGGGTTTTTTTTCATGAAAATACATGTACATGTATATATTAATGAAATTCTTAACAACAAATAAGTACATCTGAATGAATGACACCTACTGTACACCAACCCCTTCTCATATAATAGAAAGACAAAATGCAAGAAAACAGTACATATCAATATTTACCTTTTGTTTTTAAACTTAAAGAATGTATATATACACGTATATATAAGCATTAATCATAAAAGAGTTTGGTGAGGGGTTTTTTCAAATTGAGAGTAACACATTTTTATTTAATAATGAATCGTTAAAGACTTTTTTACTCTTTTTCTCTAATTAACAATACATGCCACAGTTAATTTACTGATTTATATTTATTTAGTTACAAGAGTTGATCAAAATTACGTTTTCATATACAATTTATCAGATTTGTTTAAGGAATAAATCAGTCATTAATTATACAACATACAAGTATTCATACCGCTTTTAGACTAGTGAATACACGTGACACCCAGTGAAAGGTCAATTATTATTATTAACTTTATTTTGGTTTTAGCATAAGCTTTTTAAAGACATATGCAGTAGATATGTTAAAAATACTTATTCTATGGTTAAGATAAGTCGTAAATAAGTTCAAGACGGTATAGAAGGGCTCGGGGAGTAGACATATAGAGAACACAGAACAAAAACTTAAAAATAAATTGTAAGAGGTATTTCCACTTGTGACCTACCGCAAATGAATATATCTGAGACCCTTTCTGTGAAAAGTTCTTTGATATAACACTGATCTGTAATTACATATCATATTTTCATATTGGACTTTTAAATTAGGCCGAGATACAAATTAGAAGAAACCCCTTTCATGTTTCTGGATAAAAAATTCTTTTTTGATGGAAGTCATTCCTGATTTTTGGGGTAATTTACGGGAGCTAATTGAAAACATCCCGTTACTTTAGAAGGTTGTTGATGAGCTCTTGGGTGAAATTTTTCTTTCATGTTTTACTCATTTTTTGAACAAGAAATCCTTACTTAAATACTTTTCAATGGCAAACGCATATTTCTACGTGTCTGCCCTACGTAATTAGTTCCTCCATTGACACATGACTCAGGTTACACAAAAACCAACCTTCTTTGCATTGGTTCTTAAGATTTTTGCGACAGACTTATATTCCAAAAACAGGTAAATTGTATATTTTTAACTCCATGTAATTCAGGTAGAAACAAAAATTTGCAATCAGTGGAATGTGAAAACTATGCATTTAATTTTGTAGGTCTAGGGAAGTTTTCTGTAACATTTATTGCATTATTGCATTACAAAACTTTTAGCCAATCATTGTATAAAATTTTTTTTCACCAAATTAAAAGAAATTATTAAAAGTTGAATCACCAGTTTTTTAGGACCATTGTTTGAACAGTCTAGCTTACGATTGAAAAAATATGAAATGCCTCAACGAATTGTAGATTAAAGGACAAACCGTATATAGAAAAAGAAAGATTTTCCTGTTTGCAAGACGAATCGGCCATAGAAATACACATAGATTTTTTGTATAAAAAAGCGCTGCAAAGGTATTTACTTTTGTTTTGCATAAGAAAGGATCAATTTACGTTTCAATAAGTCACGTGGCATAATGACAAGATGAGGGGACTCTGGGCCGGTTTTTTATGAAGCTTCTCTTGGTAGGGGGTGACCCACAAATATCAGGGACCGGGGTATTAGATCATGAGAGTGCCAATGCCCCGGAGTCATCAACTCTTATAACAAAAGTTCACTTATTTGTCAAAAATCTTTACGGATATATCTTCATATTATAGGTTTTGTTGAAGAGAATCAGTATCTTGATTGTATTTGCTTTTAAAATAAATCTAAAAAAAATTCAAGACGTCAGCTATTTATAATCGTAAAACCATTCAGATGTTGTATATCTAAGACTTAGAGCAACTGTTGTATTAATGCTTTGTTTGATTGTTTAATTCTATAATTTCGCTGTTATCGTCTCAAATAAACAACTAGATGCTTATTCATAACACTCAGTTAAACAATTTGCCAAATACATGTACAGGCATAAATTCTCATTCTTTACATGTATGTCCCAGTGCATCAAGAGTAATATAGAAAGAATTCATGTATATTTTAAATTGTTATGAATCACTTCTGTTTTTAATACGATATGCACTTGTCGTTTCATATTGTTCGTCTTTTAAGATATGCATGTATATATTTTTTTAACTATACCTTTATTTAAATGTCTGGAGTTTGATTAGACCATGTACAAATTTTTATTCATAAAAAAGTCTACGAATATTTTACGTTTTGTTATGTTTTAATTCTGACATTTCGTATTTTCCACTAATTATATGCATTAATTCAAAATCGTCCTTGATAGCTTTACCATTAGGAACTATCTAAATAATTTTGTTGACACAGCGGATCGCAGGACTAAATCCAGTAACATCAATTTACATGATTTTGCCATTCTTTTCCGCAATCTCTGTTTTCAGACACCCGTGGCTTATAACTACTTCTGAACAACCAGATTGCTACAGTTGAATTACATTTTAAAGGGGGTCTCTTCGTAAAGAAAACAAAGTAAACTTTGTATCAAGAAAGTATAAAACAAACGAATTATGTTCCACAAATCTTGGAAAATGTTCGGGTTGTTTTATGTTTATCGTTTTGTTGTTATTTTATTGCAACAAGTTACATACACGTGCTTGTCCGGAAGTATTATATGATTCAGAATCAAGTCTGTATTGCAGTTTTATTTGGTTCTTTTTATATTGACCTTTTTTATCCGAGTCTTGAAATTTTATTTTACAATTTTGCAGGTGCACTTTCTGTTGTCCAATATACATGTATTGTGCTACAGAATTGTAAGACAAAAATCAAAACAGATAAAAAAAACTAGTTGGTATCTTGCGTTGTATAAAATATGGCAGTCTCGCGAATGTATGGTGTCTCCTTGGTGGTACATCGCTATGAAAACTAACGTTTGAATTAAATCTGAAATTTTTTCTGACATTCTTGGATAATTTACTGTTCTACACCATATCATTATATAGACAGAACGGGTATGGCCCTCGTCCTCTGTTATGTATTTATTGCATATATATGTTATGTTTGACTCTTATTACAGCCGCTTTAGACGTAATTTATTTGCAAAATTTATTACATTTACATAAATCCTGTACAAATATGGACATAAAAAACATTTATACATTATATATAATTGGTTCCTATATACATGAAGATTTTGCGTCTCCAAAAGAAAATATTGCCCCCTAAAAAAAGATAGTACATAAAAAGTGAAGTTATTTTAAAAAGCACTCGGCCAGACTCAATGGGCATTTCTTAAAGACGTTTTTTACAGACATGTAAATTTGTTGAATTCAATTCCATGAACCTGAATATTTGCACAGACAAAAACTTGACAATGTAATAAGAGCAAAGTGGGTTTTCGGCATCACTTGATTGACTAGACGTTCTCGCCTGTGAAGCAAGTCAAACATAGTTTGTTTGTCGACTATTTTGCGCGCGAGTTGTTGGCAAATATGTTTCTGAAAAACTTTGTACATAAAATATCCCCGTTATTTTCTGCACTAACGCTTCTATACAAAGACGGTGTCAATCAAACTTGTACCAGACAGGGCCGTGAAAACCGACTCAAAATCCAAGAGCAATAGAAAAAACACCTCGATTCTATTAAACGTATTTAATTATTTACTTAAGTTTCCAGCTTTCACGATCTGTAAAAGATATTTATTAAAATACACTAGCGGGCATTAATGCGTAATTTTGTAGAGACGTATATATCGTAATTAAAGAATATTACAAAGAAAATCACACAGATTATGCGCGAGAAACCGAAGAAACAATAGCAGAAAGAAATTGTTCGTATCCGGTGAAACAAAAGTCGATCTTGTGCAACCTGCTGTTAGCTTTAGTATCTAAAAAATGGTTCTGAAATTAATAAGCATTTTAGCCGATATGTATACACAGATTACAAAACATGTTACTGCCTATTGCATGGAGAGAGTTACACTCTCGTTATCTAATTAAAACAATTATAAAAATGTACGTATAATTTTCGGCTGAAGTTATAAAATTGAAATTGTATAAAGAGAAATCAATCTTATGAACAAGGCTTTCTGTAAATCAATTTTATTTTACTTTCAACCATACATGATCGACGGGAACCTTTTTGTTTTCTTGAATCGATTATACTTGGGTCCACTTGTCTTACTATGACAAGTTTAGCCGCAACAATTGAAGACGGCATGACTTAAGGTGGGACACAGTGCCGATGGATTGGAAGCATCCGGGTTTGATGAACCTGGCAAAAGCTTCCAAGGTTGAAACATCGTTACATCTGCAGAAGATCAAGAGAATCAAAAAAAAATATTTAAAAAATGCAAAACAAAACATCTAGAAAATTAACTTCATCAGATTTGGTGTGTACATTGTATAGGTTACATACGTTTTGATACAGTTTAACACCGGTTACAAAGAAGGTTTCAATGATGTTCATTTTGACAAATTGACTTGGGCGGCGATTGGTTTTCTAGTGTATCGTATAACCGCTTGCTTGTTTGGAAGCGCATCAAATTTTACGCTATATATGACGATGTTTTCGCTCAATTGAACAAACCGATTCCCATCTCCTAAACGACACCTTAAACCCAAGGACTTTTATAAAGTTATCAAAGGGCAGCCGTATTGAGCCTGTCACCTGGCCAAATGGGGCATGTAATTTGCAACTCGAGAGTTAAATCTTTTGTAAAGTGATGAGAGGAGGGCGAGTGGGTTTTCATCACACTCTACTCGTGAAAGAATTTCTCAAAGTGCACTGAAAAACGTTCTTTCTTGTGGAGTTTTACTTGCCAAAAAGGACAATATAGTGCAGTTTTCCAGAAATAAATTAGAATTCCTTCCCCGTGATAAAGGTACAATGGGACCCGGTTAATCTTTTAAGAGTCTGAATAAAACACGATTTTCTATTGTCGATCATTTTATACAGATGGACGGCTGAAACATTAATTTCTCTTTTGTGCTTCTAAAATAATCACGTTAGCTTCTACTGCTATTCTTCAATCCACTTTTTCACTTCTTCTTATGCACTTCAATCTCGCCTGGCCTCTCATCCCATCTGTTTAAGGGTAGGATGGAGAGAAAAAGGTAAAAAACGGAATGGTTTTGAGCGGTTGCTGAAGTTGATAGAAGCCGAAAATAGGCTTTTCAAACTGAAAGCATAGCCCTGCAGCGCGTGACCAGATGAATGCTGGGGGGCGGCCATACGGAGAAATTATTGATACCCTCCTCTATGCGATGTCGGAGATGTCCAATATTTCGGAAAAGTTTGCTTGTGACGTCACGTTATAAGTGCTCTGAACAGTACACATGGAACCGTTCATCATCATCATTTTCATCATCGTCGTCGCTCAAAGATTAACACTGCGACAGGAGAAAATTGATGTAAAAGTTTCAAATTGATATTTTTTATCCATCTCTCACATGAATGCAAAACAATATAAATATATTTACATACAGTGTATCTATAATGAATGAAAATGGTGTGATTCCTTTAATATACATTTCCAGCTGTTTCATACAGGCCAAGAACAAAAAATGTATTTAAAATAGCTAGATTTTAGAAATATACTTTACCTGACATGTTCCAAATCTGATATCAACCTGTTAAATTAGGACTGAGAGTGGGCCAAGTAATCGTGACATTCAACTTAAATCCCTAAAATTTTATTCCAGGAAAATATAGTAAAAATTAAAGTTATGCGTTTGGGATATAACCATGATTTGAACATATTTTATTGCATAAACATACATGTACATGTATATAAATTATTTGAACACAAGTTCTAACAACTTACGAGAATCTTACCATGCATAACAATTTACAGCTGTCTATGTAATAGTTAAGAATTGAAAGTACATAGAAATGCATACATGTATTATCAAAATGTATTTTTATTAAACAGTTTATTGTACAAACGTGCATGTACTTATAAACAGTTCAAGAAGATGGGTGAATAAGGCGTGTAAACTGCCTATATGAGGATAGATAAGATACCATAAAGTTAAAATATCAACAAATCTCATAATTTCTTTCTAAATTATTGAAAACAATGTACATTTACCATTACATCGATTAATAACCCTTAAATATATTTATTAATTGGAATAGGTTGATTTAAACTGGCGTATGCGTGTCAAAACCTCAAAAATAGTGTCATTTTTATAACTTCAATGCCTTTTCTTTTATAGAGTGGGTCTGAGCTCCATATTTTTGTCATAGTCTATATAAGGTTTAAAGGAAATCAAACCGATTCCAATCAACAAAAACATGGAGAGATGACCCACTATACTTAAAAAATGTCATTTTGTTTTGCAACAATTGAACGTTTTAGAAAAATATTACAAGTCCGTAAATTCGTGGTTGAAGTCACATATTAGCATTTAACGATGTAGATTGTTATGACTGAAATGGCTCAGTGATTAGAGCACCAGACAGAAGGTAACATTATAGAGCTAGGGTTTTTAGGTTTTGGGTTCGATACCACCAAAACTTAAGAATTTTATTTTTTTTTCATATCGTTTGTTAAAATATTCAAAACTGAATATAGTTAGAAACTGTGCTTTTGTAAACTTGTATTATAACATTATCAAGTAGATTTAGTTTAAAAAAAAATTAAATTTGAAATTGTATTTACGACTAAATGAAATGGGCATTTGCGCTATCTTGTTCCCCCATCTTCTTTGAATTATTGACTTATTTTATATTTAAACAAGCATCAATTGTCACCTGTTGTATGGCCACAAATTTCAATACTTTATCATGCATTATTTATAACTCATGTTTACCCAATTCATTTCTATTCTAGATATTCCTCTTTTGCATATAATGTCTACAAGCTTGAAACAAAAGAAAATGAATAGCGATATGTTTGAGAAAAAAAAATGTTACGTGTTTCGTGTATTTATAATTTTTACATAGGTGTGATTTGTTGAATAAATGACGCTCTAACCTTTCACAAAATTGTTTTATATTGGTCGCTTGAAATTCGTTTTCATTACTTTTAGGCAGAAACCATAACTGATGCCTGTTCATTTGTACATTGGTGGATCTAATATGACACGCGAAATAACATAAATTAACAAAACCTGACGATTTGTTTGTTTAACCGTGGGTTAACGTTTTAGGCTTTAAAAAATGTTTTTCATGAAGATTAATAATTACGTGTTGAAATTTGAAATTGCTTTTGATTCAAATAAATTTATGTACAATTCACTTTCTTGGAATTTTAAACTTTGTAACTTTTCACTTAAACATTTATTATTAATTAATGTAAATTGAGCAGTTGCTGGTTTACACGTTTCGCATTATATTTAATTTGATAAATACATGTAAATAAAGCGCGAATGTAAATGTGTATGAAATGAATTGTAATATATATAAAATAATTATAAAAATCAGAGACGCATGAAAATATTTGCCGATTTGAATATTCTGTAAATTGTCTTTTATATATACAACATATACTGCAACAGTTATATTTAAAGTTGCTATTATATATATATAAACAAGTAACTGAGAAAAGTTAAAAACAAACTTTGAGAAAAAAAATCATTATATCCTAATCGAAAGTCATTTTATCTGCCATATTAAAGAAATACAGAATCAGTATTCGATAATTAACTTGAACATCACACAAAAAGCTAATACAAGATATATTTTTCTGCTTCGGGCGTAAGAAAGATTCATATTATTCGCTTCAAGCCACACACGATCTGTTTTGGCTGTCCATCTCCTTAACGAAATGATAAACAAACAATCACAAGTCAACAAAAATCTTTTCCGCAAACATTAACACCCCTCCTGAAAATCCCTGACACTGGACCACAATTAATTGGAGTGTCATCACTATCGCATAATATTTACCTGTTTTACCTGTAACAAAGGGCGGCATTGATCGGCTGTCCCCCTCGCCATTGTCCGGCCAGGCGACATTAACTTAGGACAGCGTGTGTCAGTCCGCTCATTTTTAACACCACAGATAACGGAGTAAAAAAACTGGCCACTTAACAATCGAATCAAATTTTGGCACCTTTTATTTCCATTGTTTGTTTACATCATTTGGCAAATATTGCTTATTTGTTATAGTGTTTGTTAAGAAAATCCTTAAAAAACCTTTCTCGATTTCAGGCTATAGATACATTGTCAGGTCACGATTAAAATTTGATATGTTTAATGCAAAAATTAAATTTTCTTAATCCTGTAATGAAGCTTTAAGGCTAAAACCTGAAGAAAAATTCATTAATTTTTCAACAGTTTGAGTTTTTTATCCGTCCTGTGGTTCAATAATTAGTTCGTAGAATCTTCGGATATTAATAATGTATGCAATATTGATTGAATTATGTCGATTTATTAAAACAATTGCCGCTGTTATTTGATAGATAATATAGAGAATTTTGTGGGGACCGTCGCTAGATATCACCTTAACCAATATTACGCGCGGGCCATTTCCGGGAGAGGTCACCGCGATTGCCATTACTACCGAATCCCAAAGGTCCAGGTGTTGACAACTTTCGAGGAAAACGTTCGTTACGCCACTTATCTATTATATTTTGATAAGCTTACGCGGAGAAGACGGAAATTGACTTGGGCCTTAGTCCCGAGGCTGTAACTGTTCGCCAGGAATCGTCCCAGCTTCCTGTTTATCTTCAAAACACGGACTTCCAAATTGTCACGGCTTATTCTCCAACTTAACCACGTTATATAGTTTTGCATTGTTGTAAGTTTGCTTTGCTACTTTAGTCTAACACTTTCGATTTGTTTCTGAATTAAAATGTAAAAATGCCGTTTAATACTTCAGGAAATTAATTCAATTTATTTCGAAACATTGTATTTCAAAAGATATCAGATATATTAAGGGCATATGTCCCATAGAAATTCAAAGTTGTATTCGCGCATTTGGTACACCACAATACATGTATGTATTACCGGTATGAGGCGGGGGGATGAAATTCCGCCCTTCTGTACTTTAGAGACAAATGCATGTAATTAAAAAGTAAACTTTTCGCTCCACGCCACCTCTTATCCATTTTGTTTACTGGCAAATATAAAACACGGCACCTGTTTAAACAAATATTTGGGTATATGTAGTATGTAAATGTAATATATGCACATATTGAAAATTTATATCGATAATGAAGTGCTAAGTTTCCGGGTATCAAAACGTGTGCTTATTTCAGGAAGTAAGGACGAGGCCAGCTTCTGCAGGTGTTTCACATGCAGATACCTGGTCTCCATGGAAACAACAATTTGAGATAAGGAATGATGGAGAGACGATGAGTCGTCCTAGTGTCGTTGAGTCTTCATTCAACTGCCAGGTGTGGTGGTCTGACGAGCGTTTTCTGGTCAGTTTGGTGCCCATTACGAGTTATCTTGTCCTGACAAATATTATAAATGTTAAAAAGGATGATATGGTTTCTGAACCATCTCATATCATGTTTTTACATTGCAATCCCTGTCATTTTTTTCCGGACTATGGTTTTGAATTCTAATCAAAAAATTGGTCTGTATTTTTTTTATTAATCTACTAAAAGTACGGCGTGGATTTATCTGTAATTTGTGAAGCAATCTACCCCATTCCATCTCATGACGAAAACCAATTCGAGCAGCAATTTAACTTCATATAAATCGCAGGAATCACGTTTATTTTCGATCACCCTTTTCAACCTCTATCTGGAGACAGCGCCTTTCGTGTTCCGATGCTTTAGAGCGTTGATTGGATTTCTTTGTATTTAATGCAATAATTATTTCATCGTAGAATTAAAGAATAACAAAGTTTAACCATCGTTCCCGCAAGGTCTCGAGGGAAATTTCCCTTTAAAATTTCGAGGTTTTTTATTTTATGTTACATTATTGGTAACATCGGCGTTAATTGTACAAAACGTGGGCCCAGGAGATGAGAATATGAGAAAGGTATTTCCATAAAAAAGCGCCAAGTTAAAAACCTACAGTAATTAATTTGGTCAGGTAAAAATGAATCGGGTAAAACTGTGATGTTTATCGGAAGCCGGTACTCCACATTAATGATATTTTGATAACAAAGGGCTCTGCTCGCACTTTTGGGGCTGGTGCGTGCAGTGTTTAATTCTACAGAGATCTACAGAACTATGTTGATAATGATAGAGAAAACACATATAGTCCAATTCGTTTTATTTGAATTCTATCAACAAGATTAAAGTCTTCATACAACAGAGTCACACATGGCACAAAACAGATTTCGTTAAGTGAAAAAAGGCGTTAAATAGACTTCCCCACGTTACCGCATCCTCCAGAGAGCCATAAGGCTGTGTTTGGAAAACTTTTCAATCAACATCTTGGAAAAACACAGAAATCATTTCTTCGGGATATTTAACATTCTAATGTTACATATGTTAATAGAATTTAAGCGTCGAGTTGTTGTTCTAATTAGCAGGTTAAGAATGGGGTGTTCACAGTCTAAACGTAGAAATTAGCTATTATCTTTAAGCCTATCCCAAAATCATAAAGCTTTGTTGACACTGTTTTTACAAACAATCATGAGCACTGTCATTCGACCAAAAATTGAAGGTGTTTATGGCAAAAATATTTTACCTTATTTTCTATACTCGCCAATAAAAAGTAAAAGGATTATGTAAATAATCAAATAGATGAATCGATAATCTTATTATTTTTTGTTGTTTTAAGAAGCACTATTGATAAGATACGAAATTGTCAGTTCCTAAATCCTGGCCTGAGTTGAAGCTACGGTCGTCCTTTGACCGTTTCTTCTCTCTGCATGCTTCCAGCTCCCCACCAGGTGGCGAGTATACAACAATCAACCAAAAAAGCTACTTTATCTTTCAATTCAAACTACATCTCTATTTAGACGTTTGAATGTCTTTCTCCTTATAAAGAAAAAAAACTATTAAGAGGAATAAAAGGCTTTTCAAGGTTTATCAAAATAATGATTACAATTTGGCGTTTGACAAAGCGCCCCGCCGGCATAACGTTACCACGAGTTTCACTAACAAATCGCTATCGCTACTTCGTTCGCTTTAACAGATATTTCTGACAGGCTCTGTGTTCCGTTTAAGAGCGATAAATGAGCTAAAAAAGAAAGAAAAGGAGAAAAATGACAAGAGTTTGACGTTTTACAAATAGAATTTGATTTCTCCTAATTCAATCAAACCCCGAATATCAGAACGATGTAAGAGACCACACCTGTACGACATTGAAAACTAATTACCAACGACGGTGGACGATTTGCATCGATTTTTCAATGTGCTCTACAAAAAATGACAAGATAAAATGATAAGACGGATCGTCTATCAGCGAAACAGCCCAGCCAATGAGTCGTACCGTGACCGCGAGCGACTCGCTTGTCGGAATTATTTCATCATAAATTCTGCGATTTCTTCAGGAAGCGGCCGTTTTCGGTAGACATCGAATAGAGACCCCGAGTTTTATGGTTGTTGATTGAGTTACGGGGCTTCAGAATTGACCCCCCGACAATTTTATACGGTTTTATACAGGCGTGTTAATTAAAAGTGTTAATAATTAGCTAGGATGCCTTCCTATATACAGGTATCACTTACAGTTCGGTTCAATTTATTCCTAGTGGTATACGGACGATAGATAATCATCGGACGTACACACAGTAAAACGTTTTTAAGCTTACTAAAGGGGTAATGAAAAGAAAAGAGACATGTATCTAAAAAAAGGAATTTACATGCTTTGAATAGATGGAGAAAACTCAAAGAGATTAAACAGTCTTAGAGGATATGAAATAAATGATACATAAGTTTTTTCAGCGATTTGACAGAAGCTTGAAGAACCTCAATGTATTAATATTTCCTCCATTTTGATCACAGATACAATGGTCTCGTGCCTACATGCTGACACTCACGACCTCCATAATTTAAAATGTACATTAAAGAACATTAAGGGTAATTCTATCTATCGAGAAACTAATTTGAAACAGAAATTATCGACTTTACAAAATTTTCAAAACATGTCTGTTGTCTATGATATCCAAAGCTCATATATTTGGGGGTTAATATTATTATTCTATTTTTTTTTTGGGGGGGGGGGGGGTCTTGCAAGCTCTTGATCATAATTTCTCTTTTAAATAATTATTAATTAAATTTTAAAAAAATATTATTTAAAGAAAGATTTGCACATAGAAAATAAAAATAAAACAACTTCTATATGCAAATGTATTATTTTTATATTTATCAATAAACTTGGAGAAAGTGAGTGCTTCTGCCAAAAAAAAAAAAGATGAACGAACAAAATAAATAAATAAATGATTGATTAAGGAGTAAATTTGGACATATATTACTGGAATCTCAGCGAACACAAGACTACAAATTGCTTTCACTGTCCGTCCCTGAACCGCTTCCTTAACCGTTCTTTGATTATGAAGAATATCATTGAAATAAATCAGTTAAAATAGCGGGAATAATTAAGCCGTTCAGTCGGTTCCGTATTGTACCTGGGATTATATCTTATCGCTAATCGGACACTTTTCCCTGCCATTTAAATTCAATGAAATGATCCAAAAAGGGGGATCTTGTATGGTGGTTTCACTGAAGATTGTGCAAAAACATATCTGTTGCGGTGATGATGGGACGGCGTTTTTAATGCTAGACAAACATGGAGTATTTACCAAACAAGATCAGCCATTTATACAGTTATCATACAATAGTTATTTAACATGGCAGTATCCACGAGCAAATATTAAACGATGTAAATATTTTGAGATAGTGAAAACAAATTCTGTGACAGATAACCCTTTAGCAGAAAGAAACTCAAATATTGGCATACAGTGATAAGCTTCCATAATTTCATTCACACTTTTATTAATTTAAAATACACACTCGGTAAATAAATACAACAAATTGATAAGATTTGTTGTTAAAATATGATTGTACAACAATATTTGCTCACTCGAACATCCGTGAAAATAAATTGCCTCCTACACAAACATGTATAAGGATTCAACGTTTTAGCAATATCTTACACCAAAATCAGATTTCATTTTCAGGTTTTACCTCACGAGTATTTTGAATTAGAACATCGTCAATACATTTATTCAACTCTGTGACCCTGTCTCTCTCTCACCCCTGTAAAGTGCGGGGTTCTTCAGATGAAAAACCCTGATACGACCGTTCTTAAGATTTGTCAGAAAGATTTCTTTTATCAATAGCAGAAAGGTAAAATGTATTCCTTGTAATATAAACTGCCATTGCGTATTAGAAGATATTTTGCAAACTTCTAAAAGTCTAGAAATAACTGAAACTATAAAAAGAAAACGCCAAAACCGTTGGCAAAAAAAAAGAAAAGAAAGTTGTAGAATCTGTAGTAGAATTTTGTTTATATTTCAAGGTTTTTGAATGAGAAAACTGAGCTCAATATCGTCATAATGGTATTTGCTTTGGGTCTAAATAGAAGGGGTTTGTTTGTAGAGGTAAAGTGATCGACACTAGCGCTCAATCAAACGGGGACAGACCTTCCATTTCCGGTCGATAAGTGGGCGGAGCTTCGCGTGATACTTCGTAGTCGTTGAACGGGACTCGGTGAATTTGCATAAAGTGGGCGTTACTTCATACCTCCAATGTCCCAGGTATATTTACCCTGGGTCAAGATAGTTTGTCGATAATTTTCATTTAGACTTCAGAAGTGTTATACCACGAATTGGACCACAGTTAAACAACCTTCGGTGTATTTACACCCGAAAGTGAAAACAAAATTTCAGTTGGATCATGTATGAAAAACAACCCTCTTTGGGCACAGAGTGCCCCCAGTCCGGGGATTACCTCTCCATGTTAACCTCAAAAGGAGCCTACGACACAAACTGTTCCTCGGGATATCCCATGACATCCATCCCGAGCATGAACTCAATCGGCAGCATGAGCATGAGTATGCAGTCCATGGCTATGACCAATAACTACTCCCCACCCAGCATGGGCGGCATGGCTGGCACCATGACCCCACCGGGAATGACCAACCTCGGAATGACCCCCGGGATGGGAATGCATCCCGGCAGTATGCACGCAGGTATGAATTCAATGAATTCCATGTCCCCCATGAATGGAATGAGTTCCATGGGTGGCATGCCGATGAATGGGATGGGAGCTCCAATAAACCCGATGAGAATGGAGAGTTATAACCGAGCTCAGGCCATTAACCGAGCCCGGGACAAGTCCTACCGACGGAGCTACACCCACGCCAAACCTCCCTACTCCTACATCTCACTGATCACGATGGCAATCCAACAATCTCCGAACAAAATGTGCACTCTCAGCGAAATATACCAGTTTATTATGGACTTGTTCCCTTTTTACCGACAAAATCAACAAAGATGGCAGAATTCTATCCGACACAGTTTATCCTTCAATGACTGTTTTGTGAAAGTTCCGCGGACCCCGGACCGACCCGGCAAAGGAAGCTACTGGACCCTTCACCCAGACTCAGGAAACATGTTCGAGAACGGATGTTACCTTCGGCGACAGAAGCGCTTCAAGTGTCTGAAGAAAGAAATGATTCGACAGTCCTTGTCAAAGAGCGAAGACGGGTCTGTGATTGAAAACCCTCACTCTCCTCGCAGTGATCAGAGTTTATCTCCTCCACCCCACAGCCCGGAGGACCTCCCCAACGCCCAGGAACAACCGGACAGGAAGCCGGAAATTCCCATCACAACACACAACACCACCACCCCTCCGTCCCAGCATCAGGAGATGCCCCCGTCGATGCGGCACCACCCACAGCACGACCCCCTGTCACAGGCGTACAACAATGGCCAATATAATCCCCACTCATTTCATCACCCATTCTCTATAACCAGTTTAATTACAGACAATGCAAAGATGGACATGAAAAGTATGTATGAGATGCCCAATATGTATGCAGGTTATAATAACTCGATGGCTTTGCCCCCGATGGCGAAGACCGAGTCCTCGACCCCCATGCCTCTATCGGACAATGGTTATTACAAAACCTACGCGCCGCACTCAACGGCAAGTCTGTGAAGTGTTTCTCTGAACCAGGAACAAAACTCAGTTTTAATCAGAAAGCTGTAAACCAAAGATAAATTTTGTCTCAGCGAGCTGTGGTTTGTAAAGTAATAGTGCGATGTGATTTTTTTTAAATATTGTGTGAATGTGATTTTAACAAAATAAGATTTTTGTGTTTTTTATAAAGAACTGTGTATGCGAGAATAGGATACTTGTAGATCATGTGTTTCCCGGAGGCCGGTGGATCAAGTTGCTGTTTTCCAATTAAGAAAGCACTCTTCGAAATAAAAAGAAAGGTTGTATTCGGACCGGTTCGCGACAATCTGTTATGTGTTCAGATGAAAATTAGACATTTTGTGTGTGTAAATATATATCTATATACAATTCTACATTTTACCATAAACAATAATTTATTTTTATATTGAAATTTTCCAAAACGGAGTCTTAAATATATAATATTTTTAAGGTGAACAAAATTATATGTAGAGAAATATGATGATATTTATATTTAATTTTACATGTTCGCGCCCGAGTGGAACAATTTTTTCCTGGAGAATTGAATGGTTGTAGATTCTGATAAGCACACGTGTTGACAGCTCAAACTATGATATTTATTGTATTTTCTTTTAAAATCTAAGTCATTTTTGTTATACTTTCTGTAGACATGAACAAAAATCAGAATATATATAACTATCAAACACAGTATTTTGTCTTTTATTCATATATTTCAATGTCATTGTCAAATCTTATTATGATTTTGCATGCAGGTTTTTCTTTTTTCCAAATATTTTTAGGAGAGAAACAGCTAATTTATCATTAACATAATTACCTCAAAATTTAAATTTGATATTTGAGTTCCGGTTTTGTATTTATTAATTTTCTAATAATATTTGAATGCATTTGCTTTTTAAGAATTTCCATTACACTGCTTGCAAAAAATGATAAAATATGAACATATGATGTATGCAGTAGGAAAAATATTTTCCTTCAGAAAAATGTCTATTCTAGAGTTTTATGGGACAAAATAAGTTAAAAAGGAAACTTTTGTTTGACATTTTCCGGGTGTTTCTGATATGGACTTCATTTCCCCGTAGAATATTTGAAATGCTACCTTGTGATTTTATATGTCAAAGGGCCAGAAAGTTTTGCGACTAAAAAACAGTTATTAAAATTTATAAATTCTGGTATTTGCGCAATTTAATTTGACTTTTTTCAACAAATCGGTGACTGTCTTACCGGTTTAGTATGGCGCTCGGAGTTAGGGGTATTCGGGTATAGATACGGACGGCCTATGTCTCTAGGCAGATAAAAAGGCCTGCGCCACTCCATTAGTTTGATAGAAAGAGATAGGGCGAGTGATTAATCCCTCGGCCTGCCAAAGTTTTCCTAGAGCCCCAAAACTTCATCAATTTGTTAGACCAAACTAGCGGGAAATAATAACGATTCGTATCCTCCACATACGGAGTGCTGACCCAAACAAGGGCCCCCCTTAATGTACAGTCCCAATACTTTTCGCATTATGCTCTAAATTGATTACGGAATATCCTAATTTTGGTTTGTAAGTGACGAAGGGGAACCGATTTGTCACCTATCTAAATATTTTTACACGTCTAGCGATTTATTTTTCCCCTCTTCTATGTGATATACTAGATAGGATTATACATTCGCTTTTTAACACAAATGTTTTTATAATTGTGTCCGATCGCCTTACACCTTGGCCTGTGTGGTAAAGGACCCCGAAAGCCGAAGTCCCCGGGGCT